>JAAAYG020070459.1:0-39221 GCA_009936455.2 Tomocerus minor
CGGTAGGAGACAGAGAGTCCCATAGGATAGAGAGTCGATAGGATCTAAAGTCCAATAGGATCTAAAGTCCGTGATTCATTGTTTCTTGTAAGTCGCTGTAACTCGTAGTTTTTCTCATTGTCAGTCTTTCTCCGGACCTGGATGAGCTATCTGCTCAAATCAAAGCAGCGGGACAAAATGCTACTCCTCTCAAACAGTCAGATGTTAGGACAGAAGGTAGGCTGACTAGACATGGACATAGACACAGCCACACGAGACGTTTTAAAAAAGTCTCATATTATTTTTTTCTTATGCATCGGTATATAGAATACATACATACAGTGTGGCACAACTGTGAGCGTACCACGTACGTAATTCATTGGCTGATACCAATTTAATACACATGCGAGTGCCTATCAGAGTGCGTATTTAATACCTTATAAAAATTAAACTTTTTTATCGTTAACTTTCAAATTTCCGGTTATTGTTGTTAAAACTGTTCAATACGCCTTTCTTCCAGTGACATGTCTAATCGTTCATCCCAATTTCTTTGAGTGTTTAAATCCATTTTTAGGGTGAATTTATTACTGCGCTAAATGACAAGATCCTTCAGCTCTTGAATATTTCTTATTCAAATGTCCCATACAAATGGGACTTGGGACAACCCCAGATGAGAAATCAAGAGGAGGGAGGTATGGGGAATAAGCTGGTCACTTAACAATCCATTGCACCCCTCCAGACACTCACCTTTGCATTAAATAAGTTTCAGTCAATGTATTAGCGATCGTGGTGCGCTCCCAACTGTGCCACACTGTAGGTTAGGTAGGAATGAAGAGTTATCAGACATCCTTTACAGGACTGCTGTTTAGTTTATACACTGCACCATTATGCGAGTATAACATTATTAGGCAGATAGTGTCAAAGGTATGATGTGTATGTTTTGAGGCATGTACGGCAAATGCCTAATTACTAGTAATTAATTACTCACAAGCCATTATCAGTTATTACCCTGTTATTCTGCCACCGTGAAGGGGCTCTAAATACATTGCATTACATTTTGGCTACAATACCCCAATATCAGTATTGGGGCATATGCAAACGTGAAGCAATAGTACAAAGATGAGCATGTAAAGTTTAAAGCCTAATTTAAAAAAAAATATGATTTACTGTATAAAATCTCTAATTGTAATTTAAATTTTGTATACTTTTGGTTACAATTAACTTTAAACACGGTTTGTGTCCGTATTAACATAGGTATATTAACATGGATATTATATTATTTCATATGTGGATCCTTCTATTTAACACTGTACCAACCATCAATGGAATTGATTTTGGTTTGAAACTGAGATAGACTATTGCCTTTACTCTTCAATGTGTGAACAAAAATCCACATTCATGTATATTTAATAGTAGCGTAGTGGTATAATGACAGGTATTGGTAATTTCAAAAGTTATTTCAATTGTGCGATTCAATTGTGGCTATTGACGTTTCATAACTTTTGAGCAGCCAATGGAATCTATGAAATCCGTAGAATCAATGATTAGTTAATACAGTTACTTATTTGTCCTTTGGACGTAAATATGTCGTTTCGTTGGCTTGATTGAATTGAAAAGATTTTTTCAAGGGAAAGAACACCTACATGTCAAGAATTGAACCACATTCCACTCACACTGCCATACAACCCTCTGAGTGCGAAATAAATATCTGTCCAAGGATGTCTGAGACAGCTAAGCAATAATTTATACGTATACCTGATTGGAAAAATGACTATTGTATTTACAATTGTAACAATTGTATGCGAAGACCAAACACAGACAGGTGTACGAGTTTTTTTGAGGTGCCTTACATACTTTACCTATTTAGATGCACCGCTGATTAAAATAGAATACATTATAGCAAAATAGATTTATGGAGGATGCAGAGATGGTGAAACTGATTCAACAGTATTATCACTTCATCTTATTTTGCAACACATTTATAATGTTCGTCTCTTCATTGTCTTTGTGGTTTAGGCGAAGACAAAACCACATTAGAAGGTGGTCGGATATGGCTATGTTCTCTTTGAAAACTCTAAACGTTGAATTTTCCAATTTCCATTCCCATTAGTCGTGGAGTAGAGACTAAAGCTGATCAGCTTGCCATCTCAGTGTCTGCTTACTGTGCCTACCTACTTTAATGTAAATAGTATGTCTACGTGAGAGAGACATTTGCTTTATTCCATTCTACAAATGGTAACTCGTTTTCTTGAACCCGAAATCTTCTTGAACCTTTTGTTTTTTGGGTAATGGAAGGAAATTGAATTGAAAAGAAAAATAAAGTGAGTAGCCTTGGAAAAAAGAATTCTTGAAAATTATTAACTCAATTCTTGAAAATTATTAACCGTTACTTTTCTTAATTTTCAACAGTACTGATTTTATAAAAAAGTAACGATTATTGGGTTTTATAAAAATATTGCATTGAAATATGCGTCGTAGGGACAGTAATATTTAGTACAATTAGAAACGTAGAATGAAAACTATTTACGCTACCTAGCATATTTATTTTCCGTAAAAATTTTGACTTTTTCTGTACGTCTGGCGTCTCCAGGCTTTAACGCGGAGTTTAAAAAACGTCATTTATTTGAGGCCCCAACCTTATGTCATGTGAATATCATGGAGTTAGTGGGCAAAGCTTTGACACTGTATTAGTACAAATGTACCATTATGTCCATATAATGTCAATTGGATAAACTGGGAATGCAGCCTCGTATAATAGAAATTTATTTACCAATAGAATTGGTTAAACAAATGATTCTGATCGAATTCGAGTAGGTAAGAGCTGTCTAACTGAACAGAAGCCAACAAGTTACAAATAAGTGACTCATTGTCAACTAAGCAGATCTGATCTGATATGTTCATTTACATTTGTGTAAATGGGGTGGAGGATCTCTGAAAAAGGCTCAATCTCAACATCAACTATAAGAAGCAAAAAACTTACACCTAAGTCTATCTTCGGAGAGCATACGGCCAACTTACGTAGGAATAAAGTGTAAATTTATATCGTAGGCCCAACTTGAACGTGCACTAACAAGGACCATGCTATCTATTCACATCTCTATTTATGTCGACTGATAATGCCTCATCGACATTTAATGAAATAGAAATGAATAGTCACATAGTGATAAATCTGGAACTAATGCTATGCTATTAAACATTCGGAAATTATATACAAGACTACAAAACAGACATAAAAACACACTGATTTGGTTTGAGTATTAGTATTTTGTGAGCGTGAGGAATTTTGTGGTGCATTTTTTAACCCATGAAATCACTTCCACATATTAGCATTATATTGCAATGATCATGTATTTATTATCCTATTCCTATATTCATCTGAAGAGGAAATAAATAGTCAATTTTTTAATGTAACAGTATTACAACATTGGTATTTATCACAGTATGAAACACCTTCGACACAAATTGCATATAACCAATCAGAATAAGAATGTAACCCATGCTCATCATTTTGTAAAGAGTGACGGTTTCGAAATATTTCTGGAATATTATCAGGTGTGCTAAATTCTTCATTTAATTAAAATGAAATGGTTAAGAAAAAAAGCTTCAATTGTCTGAATCATATATCAGGGGTTAATTAGGTTTATGTAGAACGTTTCAACATTTAAGTTACAATTTATACTATTATTATGTTTTCGGTTCATTGCAGCTGCAATACAATCATTCCTGAAATAAGCAGATATAAAAGGAAAGAAATGGAGAAATGCGTCGTTAGATGCAGTTGTTTTAAAATCGTTTGCTAAATCTGCAAATAGTGATATGTAAGGTTAAGACACACCTTTATTTACATATTTATCACGTTTATGTATAACTGTAAGTGTACACAGTGAAATGCAACCCAAAACTGTGGTCATAAGTGGTTTTGGCTGGGAAATAAGAGAAATAGGAAACGGGTTGGAGATAGGGCACCACGTTCACTGTGTCAGCGTATCTGTAGAAGATGGAAGTGGTGGTTGAGTGTAGGTGCGCAAAGACATGAAACGAAGGTAATGCAATACAATTTAATCCAAATGATGAAAGTGAATGAGACAACCAGATATTTCGTACATACAAAAAAGATCTGGCTGCTTGGATTCCTATTTATACCAAATAAGCCGACTGATTTGGAGTCTTAGCTCTGCGTCTGTCCGTCCTAACTATATGACACGAAACAAGTTGTTAGTACTATCAGAGGATGGATAGTGGAGATGTGTAAGTTTTTATAAATGACTAGAGGTATGTTGTATAACAAAACGTGGAATTGACGATGAGACAAGAAACTGTAGTCCGGCTGGTTTGGCTTAGCTCTGCTCCTGCTCTTGAATTCTGCTGCGTTGTATAAATTCTGGACGAAACAACTAAACGCTAAAGACTTGTCTCTCTGAACAGAATTCATAATATGCTTAAGAAGAAATGATACTAAATCCACGCTCTGCGCTTATATAGGTTCTTAGTGCGAGGAGTTTAGTTGTGTGAAGCTGCAGGTGACACATGACGAAGTTTTGACATTCAATGTCCAAATTTGGTCACACGCTTGCAAGGGGTCTCTCGCCAGCCAGTCAACTCAACCAGCGAGAGAATAAGACGGCCAACTTAGAGAGGCAGGAAGGCATAATCAGGAAAAGTCCTAATGCACACAGCTCAGTATAGCCACATCGCTTCTCACGTAATGCAGAACAGATATCATGAACAAGTTCCAGATCTTGAGCGGAGAAGCTGTGCTCACTCATTCACTATCATCATATCGTCAGTTCCATAATATCCTCTCTATCTATCCGTTTCGTTGAATGGAGAAAGAAAGAACAGTGCAGATAGCTGACTTGTTTGGCTTGGCTCACTTCTTATACACTTTGGCTAGTTTCTCTATGCATTTCTTATACAGGGTACTTCGTTGCAACCCTTTCTTTATAATACTTCATCCTCAACAACCTCGTTAGGATTTTAAAAATTATCTAAAACCGAAAAAATCCGAATTATAATCAAGAATAACAGCTTTTTTAAAGGATTTTTTTCGAATTTTTCAAAATAAAAATAATTTGTACATTAATTTAATTTGCTGGTTATGGCTAAAATTAATTACCTACTGAACAGTATTTGCCCAAAAACATTTTTGTCATTGAAAAGTACTAGTACTGAAAATCGTTTTGCTATCGCTTTTAATTTAAAGGATGTAAAATTCCAGTCAAAGAAAATTGTTAAGTAATGCCGAGTAATTTAGCTATTAAATGTTTGTAGTGTATTAAAGATGGGCCTACGAAATGGTATGGAGTGCTTTTGCCATGGTATAGTATTCCTTGCATGGCCCTCGTCACAGTGAGAAAAGGCTGTAGAAGAAGAAGAGCGGAAAAAATCAGAGAATTTATGGTCATAGTTAGTTTTTGAAGTTCGGTTCAGTTCAGTGCAGTAGTGGAGAGGAGAGGAGAGGAGAGGAGAGTGTGTGTGTAAAGGTGAAGAAAAAATGATAACCTCTAACTACCTAAACATCCCCATAGCTGATAATAATAATATGGATTTAATTAGGAGGTGGATTTAAAGGAGCACACGAAAGAGTAACATAACTATGTACAAAGGGAGATTGCTCCTGATCTTGCTTACATCCTTCCCCTGCAATGCAATGCACAGACTGACTCCCTTTGCGGTCAACTCCAACCGCATTGTATGCTCATATAACTGGAACCATTAGGAATTATGTTGGACTGGGCCATAGACGCTGGACTAAAGCGAGGCAGTACTTTTACAGTCACAATGGAGTCATAGCCCATTTAGTGTGGCCCCAAGAATAGAATATTAGTGGCATTTGTAGTGGAGTTGAAAAGGCAGTTCCCTATATGGTCACCTTATGGAGTCTAAACTGAGCTATTTCAATAAAATCTTCTGTTTTAGTTGTTGTAATGTAGTGTGAGGATGTCGCATAAAAATTAAGAAATGCCATGCTTTGCATGAGTGTGCGCTTGAAGGATATATTGCCAAAATATTCGACTCTGTTTTTGTCTAGAGTCTGCTATAGATGATTAATGCAGCTGTAAGTGCATCTGACAGTGGCAGAGTCACACACACCTACGTATAGGACAAATCGGAGTGTTGTGTTAGTGCTAACCATAAACATTGGGCATTAAAAGATAGATAGAAGAGAGAGTGGTGTTGGGAAGTGTGTGATGTACGAAGTGAATTCCATGGTCGTGCCGCCTCGCAGCCGAAATCCAGTAACTGGCAGATTTAATATGGAACTGCAATGGAATGGAGGGCAAGGCAAAGAGCGACTCTCGACTGTCATAAACATGTCAATAGTAGCTTCTTTTATTTTTACCCAAACCCTATCTTTAGATATTCACATCACATAGCCAGAGTCAAGTCAAGCACGGAAATTACCATTCACCACCGTCACATCACATCAACACCAAAAACCAAACTAAACAACTCGATCTCTACTTTCTGCTCTGCCACACGAGAATCTTTTCATTCTCCATCCATCCAAATTCCATCTCATAATAATATTACCTACACAACACACACTTCTTGTCTGCAGCTCTGTCTCACTGTCTCATCCAAACTCAGCCACGCACACACAACAGCAACCACCATACGCTCATATTCTCTCTCTCTCTCTCTCTCTCTCTAGCATCTTCTTTCCCTTTCTGTAGCTAAGTATAGTAGGTAGGGACGAACTATTAAGCTAACTACTTTTAAATACTTCCACATTCATACAATTCCGAACAAGTACTACGGACTAGCTCTTTTATATCAACTACTATGTAGGTAGATGATGTTATTATAAATATATTCTGTGATGTTCGTGCACCGTACACCTACAAACAAGATGCAATGTACACAGCTTCAGCTTGCTGTCGACTCAGACTGGAGATCAGAGAAGAGTCGTTTTGGAAAACAAAAAACGGACTCAGCTTAGCATCCTTATGTATCGGTAATGTATGCAGAATTAAAAGTTCCTTCATTTCTATTCATGCATCTTTGACTCTCACTCTGACTGAATATGCATGTAAGCTGGGGGATTAGAGAATAGAAAACCCGCCATCAGACCTTATTGCGGGTAGACTGCTCCCGAACTAACCTCAGTCACCTCCTATTAACACACTGGACGACGAGCTAAACTATATAGTCAACCATAACTATATACAATCCCAGAAATTATACTTTTTCTGGCAGATGTTGCATTGCAACTGAACGCGTTTTCATAAATATAGAACACTTTGTCTCACCTATCCGGCACAACAACAATATAACCAAACCTTCCCCACCCTGCTGGAATAAAGTCAAAATTAACCGTCACTAATAAATGCTACACTATTCCATCATTTTAGATCTATCATACACATGGATGTTTTTTGCACAGTTTATTTATTATTTACCCCACTTAATAAACCCAGATTAATAATTCTGTCTCTCTGACACCGATTATTTATTTCCGTACCAGAATTTTTCTAAATATAACTCAGATGCAAGTATTCATTAATAGAACATAAAAATATTGCTGCCCACACCAATTACAGTCTAACTACGTGCACACTGACAAGTAAAATAAGAATATGTTTATTTTACAATTTCAATAAAAATACAAATACAGGATTTAAAAGAAATACAATCTTATGTTTTATGAACAACGATGATAGACAAATAAAAATACTTTCAGTGCTCATCGTCGATTTGTAAATAGCATATATTACTATGTAGTAATCAAATGGTTCAGTAACAGATGACAGCATGCAGCAGTAGGTTAATTGTGTCATTGATTTCTGATAACGACAACTATACGAGATATATTTATGATTTCTTAAATAATCATGTACTTACATCTAGCAATGAGTAAATGCGGAGCGTGGAAGTGCGTTTACAGTTATCAGGTAATGTCCTCTGGTAATAGGAAATACGTTTGGGGTTGATCCATGGTTTTCATTGAAGAAATATAATATCCATTTACTTACACTTAATTTACCCCTAACGCTTCGATATTGATGATAATTTCCTCTTTCTTTATGAAGATGAATGGAGTTTTATGTGTTTCCTGTGTATAGAGTGTTTCTTGTGGCTGGTGCAATGACAGGACAGTATGGGGTAGGATTTATGACTACAAGGCAAACTGTTGCATGTTGCTGTAAACGTAGAATGAAGTGCAGACATTAAGAAATGGCTTGTATTTTGATGGAAAATAATGAAAACAGCAAATAAACAGAGCGCTATAATTATGCGTAGGTAATGTAACGAACAGATAGCATTTAAATTCATGCTAATTTAGAGCCAAAGGCCAGTATTTGCACTTTTTCGATAGGATTCAATTATGCAGAATGATGGATCGGATCTATTAGATATATGGCAGAGGAAGGATTTAAATCATGATAAAAAGATGATTAGATAGAGCAGTTTGTGTTGAGTAGGAGAGGATCCTTCGTCCCGTTAGTACAAAGACGAGCAATCTATTGGGCTGGTGCTACGTGTGTGTGTGGATGGTGGAGCAGGAGGCTATGGGTGCTAAGAAGATGAAGAGGAGGTGGATGGAGGAATGTGATGAGAATTGAGAACGGTTGATGTAATGCAGGGTGATCTGATTGCCTATTCATTATTAAGAAGTGTTGACGTTAATAATAGTGTAAGATGGGATTGTAGGGAAGCGAGTGAGATGGAGAGACGGAGAGCGATTAATCTTAAGATTCATTGAATATGCCACTACACGGATGACATGTCAAACGTCAAGATTCTTTTCACAGATTAGGATCTGAGTGCTTCTCATTCTAGCAAAGAATCCTCTTTCTCCTTTCCACGTCCTTAGCTCTCTCTCTCTCTCTCACACGGACTCCCAACCAACTCTCTTCCACCACTTATACAATATTATGACTGCATTTCACTCAGACTTCAGTCTGACAAAGAGTTACTGACTGAGCTCCTCAGTTTGTTTTATGTGCACTTGATAGCTCTAATAAATACATCCTAATACTATACAATGAATAAATGCTACAGTTATTTAGAGAGCATCTGAATCCTTAGCATGCTCTACTGACGATATTAATTATCAAATTATTTTATCTACATCACCACTGATTAGCAATAAGGATTACAGGTAAATGGCGTGATTTCCAATTCTTCTAATCATTCAATGCATTTCCTATTATAATTTCATTTCTTTGTTGTCTAATTCACTGCATGATAACTAGGAGTAATCGTGGAGTATAAACCTTGCTCCTACTTCAGTTCTTCTTTCCCTACTACATAGATACCTACCTACTGTGTTTATATCTATAGGTTATATGTATCTACTGAATTAAGTAACATTTGGAAAGGAGAGAAAAACGATTATGTTATTTACAAATTTTTTATCTCAGAGTTTTTTTTAGGGAGTTCTGAAGGAAAGTACTTACCAGCAATTACAATACAGTAGGTACGTACTTATGGGCTCAATGGAGCTATTGAGTAGACTGTGAATTTGTTTCAAAGACTTCCTAGACAGGGTTTTTGGGAAAGGTTAATTATCCAGAGCAAGAAGAAGGATGGCTAAGGAAAACTGTTGGGCTGGTTGATTAAGTTGGAGAATCTGGAGGGCCCAGGCTGCAATGTTTCGTCCCAGGCTATTTATTTTGATGTGGGTGGACATGATGTTCACCTTTGAGGCTGACATTAAATTGGCTTTAGTGCAAAGGTCATGTTATTCCAGTTGTACAACAAACGACATTTATACTTGTGTGTGGTAAACCCGGTAAATAGTTCCTGTTACGTATGCAGGTAGTCTATGTAGCATACAATCCTCCTAATACACTTAAATGGACGCATTTACCGTGCACAGATATTTTATGGAAGGAGAAAAGACTCTGTTGCAAGTGCAGTGTATTCAGTCTTTATCTTTAGCTATTTTCTAGTACAATGCCATTGTATATATTATTATATTAAACTAAATTCTTCTTTACATCACGACACTATCTTTCCTTATTGTTTAATTTTTAGCTCACACATTGTGAGGACGATAATAAATAAATCCTGGACGAGTAAAGTATGTAAATTCTTCAGATTTCTTACGATACCTCTCATGATACCCAAATAATGTGCTCTGAAAGTCCTTGAGACGTTTTTGTCTCCATGCAATATGGTAAGGTATGCAATAAGAATCAATGCACGGCATATGCAATGGTGAATAGAAAAGAATGCTGGCGATAGAATTGTCCAAGCGACCTGGAAACCCTGTGCTGTTTTCTGTGCCAACTGCCAAGCCAACAATGGACTTTGGCATGACATTCATCATTTCAGCTATAATCACCGTAAATTCGTAGAAAGACATATTTTATCCGACATTGCAACAGGGTCACTCAACTCCAGCTCAGCTGCATAAAATTTTATCGCCTGTGCCCACAATGAATATCATTTTATAGGGAAATTAGCTAGGTATCGCACTTTAAACGTTCATTTATTACTGTGAAGCCGTCGTAAATGATTTCACAGGGAAAAAAATAACAGGCATTAAAAGTTTAGTAAAATATTTTGTCTTTATTTTGTTTATTAAATTTTCCTAGATTTAATATTATTAATCATTAAAATTAGATGTAGGTACTAATAATGGGAAAAGGGAAACAACTATTTAAAATATTATAGCTGATTGGGATTTTATGCCAAACTCTGTCGATTTCCCCGTTTCACTAACACATGACTATTACTATGACTATTACTATTACTATTACAATAGCAGAGAACCATCAAACAGTTGTGCAAGGACGTTCGTTAGTATAATAGAGAATTTTGATTACATCTGCCCAGCAACGAAGTACATGCAGATAGGCTGCTTGTGAATTTGGTTAGAAATCCATCATGTGTCAAAAGAGCAAAGCTCGTAAAGATCCATGCACAATCTGTGTTCGCGTTTAACATGGGAGACTCATGTTTCTACAGCGGTTATTGTAACACTCCTATTATGTCACATTAACACCAGAAGAAATCTTGTGACAGCTCAAAAGATTGACAAATGAAAGTTGCTCTGAGGTTGGTTGGCAGAGTGGGGGCTGAGCTCGTGTTTTGCGTTGGGCATTTCTTCGCTTCCTATTTTTCCCTAAACAAGTCTGGATAAAAGAGAAAATGGAAACCTAGTAAAATTCTCACATCTGGTCCAATCAATCAAATGTCTCATCTCCACGTGTGTGACAAATCTTTTGTGTACACTAAAGGTTTATCTCTGGGCAGTGTGCAGCCAATTAAGGGTGGCATACACTCGCTTATTTTTATCGCAACTAATCAATCCATGCCTTGTCCAGATCACAGATAGGCACCTTTTAGATCTGGCAGTTTGTAGACAGCTTTAATATGCCATTTAACGGTGTTAATGTTAATTCATATGGGGGTTTTGAGAGTAAATTATTTGGATCACCCCTACATAATTTCCTAGCTGCAATGATCAGTTTAGATCACTTTGTTTTATTTATGGATTAAATTAAAATCGACAAAAATAACTTTGAGATTTATGTCATGTGTGTCTACTTCTACTTGTGCCACTATTTTAGTCTTAACACTTTCAAAGAGATCGTAATCCAAAATCTAATAGCAAACTTACAGCCGCGATAAATTAAAGCAAAAAAACTCACTGGCGCTTTAGACATGAAATGTTTTCAAAAAATAGTATGACTATCCCTACTTAAATATTTCAAGAATTGTTTGAAAAAAACTTGAAATTCAAATAAGTTCAGCCCGTATCAATAGCAATAATGGTTGTTGCATCTTCCATATTGTGTATACACCCGGAAAGAAGAAAATAAATGGATACTTGGTTGCTTGTGGCGAATATTGATATAAGGGTATATAAATATAAGAAAGAATATCGTTTAAAGCAAATATTACGATATTACTAGGTACTTAGTGATACTGATAGAAATTATTATGTGCTCATAATGTTATGAATGTTGATAGTAAGGACGAAGATGCAGGACCCATTTGAGTAACGGTTATGTAGGTTTTTATGCACACACGAGGCTGGATAGATAAAAGCAATAATAAATATTAATGTTGGCTTCGCCGGTGTAACCGTTGTTGTAAGTTGTATGGCATCCCTTGCTATTTGAGCATTTAAGCATAGCAGTAGTAAGGTGAAGATCTAACATCATCATAAATATCATTTCGGTTTACAGTAAAAGTAAATGGTAGTAGAGAACATGGGATCATACATTAGTGTTGTGTACACTGCCATTGTATTAGAATTCTTTTTATAAGAGGCAGGGAAGCTGCATCTCCCAATGCAGCCTCTACCTCTCCATCGACAATAAAATGATGAAAAACACAGCGGGAGATTCTTTGGAAGATATTCCATGACCTACGAGTATGTTTTCCATGGCTTCCCACTCTACCAGTCCAGTTCATATTATTTAACCACATTAGATCATAGAACTTGTGTCAGGAGTTCGGAGGCAGAGTAGCAGCGCGACTACTGACACGCTAGACAGATAGACAGATATTATTAGGATTGGATCATTATGCTCTGGGGAATGTCAAAATAGTCCAAGTACCTCTGAGTTATTCCCAAAATACGAATCCATTACTTCCATTCACCCTTCCACTTTCAGTTTCTTCTTTTCCATCCCAGCACACACACGGATACATTGCATTACAAACCGGGTGCACGATGCACTATCTTAAAAGTATATCATTGCGGCTGTGGACAGTGCCTTTATTACGCTACGGCCTGCCCAGAACCTTTCCTCATCATTCAAAAGACCCAGGTTGACAAGCATTCATACCAAAATACATTATGGATCATGCTATTAACAATAATAAGTAGGTATTAACATAAATACAGTACCTAATATTTTGTTCACCAGTCCGATTCACATTACTCCACAGTCTACAGCCGCAATAAATATCTCAAACATGAATTACTCTTAGCCGGCCTGGGCACATGACATCTTTTCTGGATTACTACCTCTGTTCCCAACAAGGTCAAAATATTCTAATTCTTAATGATCCTTTTAATTCAATCCCCAATTACAATAAATTATCCATTCCTAACTGAAATGCTGTTTAAATAAAATGTTATGTCATATGAGGAAATAAAATATATTTAAATCCTTCCATTAAAGTAATGCAGTACAGAACAGAGTACAGATAGTTATTTATTCATAGTGTTTGTATTATTTTTGATAAACAGATTAAAACACATACATCAATTGGCTGCTGGGTAAGTATACTTACATTATGGAGGAAGGGACTGAAGAGACGTAATACGGTTTCTCTCTGAGGCCTGCGTCGAGAGGTTTTAGATTTAAGCACTGATCTTGGTCCAGAGAATATTCTACAATTATATGCAATTTAGAATTGCAATTTCCTGTGCCTCAAGTTTTGTACAGACAAAATGACTGAAAAAAACAAAAGAAAATTTAATAAATATGTCGGTCAAGACAAAATATTTGGCAGAAATAAATATGCAAATTAAATGTTTTTGACTCGTACTTTCTTCCTTGAAATGTGAATTAAAGAAGTTATGAACTACATAGATTAAAATTTCACACCATTTAAATTAATTTCTTTCATTCCTGGGAAATAAATTAACTTGGTTTGAAAACACATAAAATAAAATAAGAATTATTTCAACAAATAATACAAATTAATTCAATTATTATTAAAATCCGGAAGAGATCTGCACACTGTCATCCTGAATTCGTCTTGGGACATGGCATTCAATTCAGTGTTGCTTTAATTCCTAATAGTACTGCGAAAGTGACATCACCAATCACCCATCGATGATAGACTAGTAATAGTTACTTTCAGGTAGAGTTACTAAGTGCTCATCAACTTTGGTCGAGAATCCTGCTAATTTTCATTTCAGTTGCTTAGCCTTGGTGACACAGCTCATTCGAAAGCTATATCCATAGACATAATTCGAAAAGGACAAAAGAAAAGGCTCACTGGATCAATAGTTAATTGACAAATTTCCTCGTCCTCAGACTCTCCCGAAAATAACTTTGAGCAATGTCAAAAAGTGATGCTTAGAGCTACGTTGGCAACACGTATGACAAAGCAACTGAAAGTGACAGAATTCTCTACCAAAATTCTCATTGCGTTGTGCCTGAGATGGTACTAGTCGACTACTAAACTATTACCAGTTTATCAGCTAAAGCTACGGGGACACTTGCAGCTTCTTAAAATATTTTTAGTATAGGGTTAAGGTACTCCTTATGTAACGATGACTTCTTAATCTATTTAACTCTGTACTCACAGTCACATCAGTTTATTAAATTTTTCTAACACACTGGTAGGCAATATAATATTCGTTTTCTATTTACTGACGAACGGCAACAAAAGATGAATTTTATATATAAAACACATTACGTTTCAAACACTCTTGTAGCACTTGCAAACTTTCAGTTGGTCACATAAATTATCAGATTACAGAATATGTATCTGATTCCTATGGTCTTAAAATTTGCACAAAAATATTTAATTTTTATTTTCTAAACATTTATTGTGTTCTCAAACGGGTTATTAATTAATGAATTAGATTAAAGTAAATTTGATTTATATTATGTAAATTGTAACCATTATTATAAGGTTTATTTAGTTCACAACTATTAGAATATGTGTGCAAATACATAAATTTAGTAAATAGTGAATTGGAGAACAAATCGATGTAAAAGCTAATGGCCAAATCATCTGAAACAAAAATGTCGTATCCATTCATCTACTTCCACACTACTTTGGTCTAGATTCGAACATGCGAAAATAGATTCGCTTCTAGTTTCCAGGCCCGGTTTCTCGTTAAATTGGAAGCTTTTGATCATAGTACAGTATCCAATCATGTCGGGCCTCCGAAACAATCCTTCTTTCATTCTTCTTGCTTCTCCTCTCCTCTCCTTTTTCATTTTTGTTTTCGCAGACTGCTAAAACGATGGCTGATGCGCATGTAATGAAAATGATGATGATGATGTAATCTTTCTGCGACAGTTTCTGAGTGTCATCCTTTCATGCATGCTGGATGACATTTACATGCAAACTTCTCACCAGCGTAAAGTTGCATTTGCTTTTGTTTGAATCATTTGAATTACATGTTCAGAAATTCATCAATTATACATTTGTATCATATGTGACAGGAACATGGCAATATTTATATCCTACATTTGTGGCATATTCGATTGCAATGAACTTATCACAGTTTGCACTTATTCAATATACAACGGACTAACATGTTCTGGATTAAAATATATCGCGAGAATATTTTAGTTTTTTAATTTAAGCTGCATCTATTTGGAATGAAGACAACCAGTTCTTTAATATATTGTATTTCAATAATATTCCTTTATTTCACAAATTAAACACTTTTTTCATTGGCATTGTATCTATATAACTCCCTTTCCTGAATTTAACCAAAAGATTCTAACATTTGACATTGAGTTATGAATATGAAAACAAGTAGTGCATATTTAGAAGTGTAACAATGGAAGACTAAAAATTCTTTAAAAATGGCAGTTCTAAATAAATTGAATTACCTTAGCCTACAGGGCAGGGATTTAAACTTATTATCTCCTCACAAAGAATGTCACAGTCCTACACTGTTCTAACTACTTGGGGGTTAATTAAATTTCAATGGATTACAATTGTGTTCGATCATCTGTAATATAAAGAATACCAATTTGGGTACCATCATCATTCTAATTGGTTTAATCCACAACTTTTATTAAATGAATAAAAAATAATATATATTAAGCAACCGAAGAATTAAAATTGAAATCATTAGTAATTGATATAAACCATTTCTACTTAGCGATTCATACAATTTATTTTATTTACATTGAATGTGGAGTCCTTTTTATTGAGCCAAACTACGTTTAATTGAAGGATATTTTTCACTGTGCAACGTGTTTGCTATGTAGTCATTCTCTGTTTGATGTTCCTTATTACAATAGCATGACCTCCTACAAGAATACGTGTTTCTATTTCCAAAGTGCATGGAATTGTCTTAATTTCGTCGGGTGGGGTCATTTCATTTGACTAGACTCGAACTCGGCAAGGAACAAAACAGATTTTTATCGGGACGTCACCCTCTAAGTTCATCTGTTGTCACTAATGTAAAGGAAAAGAGAGAGAGTGAGAGTGGAAGTAGGCACCTCCCTGCATGTATATATATATAGCAGGGGACATGAATGAGTGTAGAGAATAGTGAAGGAGATAGTAGGAGTAGAAGATGCTCCAGAAAGAATTCAGATCAGTTGGATTGGGTCTGTTTGCATTGGCATGTGCGCTGACAATGCATAGCAATTAATTAACATGACATGACACGTCTGGGTAATTGACTCGAGTTTTGTGTGTTGGTTGCAGAAGAGAGTGCGACGACGGAGAATGAGATCCCTGTGTTCCACAGTACCACAATCTCAACGACGTTGAGACCGCAGCACAAGGAGAGTCTCATGGCAGAGTCGATGAAGAAGAAGCGCCTTCTCAAGTTCCTCAGACACTTCCGCCTCGACTTTTCTAAATTCGACACAACGTGCATGAAGCGAGAAGGACGTGGGATCCAGGCCCCGCCTGTCCCCAACGCTCGCATCACCAAATACACCAGGTGAGTCCGTCTGTCCACGCAGCTCTGACAATGACAACTTCCCTCTACACGGCTATCTCTGACTACTCATCACTTCCCTCCAACACTTTATACGACTTCAAAGACTCTGATTATCATTCAATTATGTAGTCTCATTCCGTCTCTGCCCTGACCTCACCTGAATTAAATCTCCTTCTCTCTTGTCCCATGTCATCCTCGCTACCTCCCTCCACTCACTCCTTACTTATGGCTTTGTTTCTCGCATATAATTACCATATCCAAACATCTCTCTCTCTCTCTTTCTCTCACACACCAACATGTCGCATCTTCTTATCATTCCCCCATTGTCTCTTTTCCAACCTGTGACAAAGTCAATAATCAACACTTTACACTACACTTTACACTACGTTATAGATTTATTTTATATCTTTATAAAGCTGTTGGTATTGAGTACCTGGGCTTTTAACTCCTTGTTAAATCTTACTCTGACTAGGTGGCTCATTCTGGGGGTTCTATTATAGACATCTTGTTAAGTATATTTGCTAATCATGCTAATGATACAAATGAGTGGGTTAATATTTTAGTACTTGCCTAACCATCCTTTTAATTCCTTTTTTATTTGCTGATAATACTCAAGTCTCACATTTTATTAATTGCTTTGTAACTGGTTTTAATTGATCCAAACATCAAGGAGTTATATTCCCAAACAATATTATTTCTTAATTATTTTAACATTCCATTCGAGAGTTTGTAATATAATAATTACGGAATTTCAATATTTTTTTCAATATTTATAGGATAATAAAGATAAGGATGGTTGACTTATTTGTTTCTTAACGAAATGTTTTATGATTTAGACGAAGAAATCGAACGCGGCCAAGAAACCACTACGCAATGGCGATGTACGAATGCGTGGAAGGGTATGAGTTTCCCCCAGAGTCGGCTGACCGGATGTTTTGCTCTCGAAATAAATGGGTGGGACCAACTCCTGTGTGTCTGCAAAGAGGTGAGGTCATGGTCTCTTACTGAAAATGCCTGACTCAAGTTGTTGGCTCCAAGTTGAGACGAGAGTCGTTGAGACTGTAGAGGGCTTTTTTATTTTTTGCTAGTTATTGAATGATCATATCCTCTCGTCTTCAGTTCATTACTTTTAAAGCCAGTGAGTAAGTATGCAAGTATTAACTAGATAAATAGAGGGTAATAGGGATTTAAGTATAGAGCGTCTATGTATTTATGCGAGGGGGCTTTAATGTATTCTGTTGGCACATAAAATACGTGTCTAATGTTCCATGGTATTTATTTCCCGAAATGGAGCTAAAGACTAGCATGGAATTAATTGTGAAAAGTCTGTTTAAATTGGAGTCGACTGGCAGATAAGTAATTGGTGCTGATTATCGAGGTGTTATTTATGGATCTGATTGCACACATCATCAGAAAATTTAGTGTGGGGAGATGAAGTGTGAAAATTGCAGCTTGAGATGATTAATCAGGTGAAAATTACAAGGTTGACGGAGCAGAGGAAAACATCCCTAGACAGTTTTCCTCTTCGTTGTTTGTCAGTAGGCTTTTTGAATACGTCAGTATGACTTTGTTTTGTGTAGAGGAGATACACAGACAGGAGTTAAATGTTACGGGCGGGCTCCTGCTTACAATCATTCAGAAAGAAGATGTGGTAATGGGAGTGCGAGTAGGATTACCCGTTATCCTTTTAAAGACGTTCGTAACTCATTTCCTCCAACCATCGCATCTTAGGCATATAGAGAGATTCAGATCCAATCCCTGTGAGCTACGGCGACGGAAACAAATATCTCTCAAAGAAAGGCAGCTCTATACATCTAATGCCTGCAAAGAAACATTTTAGACAATATGACCTGTAGAGCTGAAAAGGGTTTTTGCTATTTTAGGAAGCATCGACGAGTCTGAATGTTTTAAATGTGAACAAATCTGTTCTGTGGATGAACACGGAGACACTAATGTCACTTGTTCCTGCTATTCTGGCTACGAAATGATCAACGGGACATGTCAAGACTATGACGAGTGCTCTGTCAACAACGGAGGATGCAGTGGGATTTGTTTTAATAAACCCGGCTCTTTCCAGTGCTTCTGTCCATCAGGATTTCAAGTTGGCCCCGACGGAAAAAACTGCATTGACAGAAATGAGTGTCTATTGCGAAATGGGCACGGACCATGTCAAGACAGTTGTATGAATAGTCCCGGAAGCTACAGTTGTAGCTGTGAGGGAATTGCTGGCACTCGTCTTGCAGCCGATAAGGTACACCTTCACTTTGAACCAATTCTTTTTTTGCTCGTCAACTAGTAATTTGTATTGTACAGTGAGCATGGAAGGAATTTTGTCAGATTTATTATATCGGATGAGATGGAGAGGTTAGTTGGGTTCACTATCATTTGTAAACGATTTGGGAATCTTTCAAATCCTTCATTTCCATGTTCTTTATGATGAATTCAACTATTTTTCATCATTATATTATTTCTTATCAAAAATAAATACATTAATCTTCATTTCTGTCATGTTTTTTATTCCCCATCTTCCAAATATCTACATAAAAAGAGACACATACAATATTTTCTGTCCATAATTACATGTTTTCCTACACTACATCTTTCCTCCTATTTTATATAGCTACTCACTTATCTCACTATTGATAGCCAGCAATCAGCGGTGGCAAATAAGACTATTTTTTTATGTTTCTCGAGAGAGTTCCCTTCTCTGCTAAAGTCTGTAAAGTAATGATTTATTATTGGCAGGAATTCAGCTCAAAATTAGAAATGGATACGGAAATCGGGAACTTTCTGTTTCCGCACTCACACATTTGTTTTTTTCTTTGTAGCATTCATGCGAGGACATCAACGAGTGCAACGAGGACAACAATTTTGGATGCAGTCACATGTGTCTCAATACTTTTGGCAATGCATTCTGTGCATGTCCCTCAGGACTCATCTTATCTCCCACCGACTACAAAACATGTCTCTCCGAACAAACAGAAACTCCTCCAGAGAATCTCGAATTGCAAAATATTGTGGATTGTCCTCCGGGCTCTACTCCTGACGTCGACAATTCCAGAATCTGTGTCGAGCATGAGGACTGCACTGTAGACAATGGCGGCTGCGACCACCTTTGCGTCCCTTCGGGCACCTTTCGCTTCTGCTCATGTCGATCTGGCTACGAACTCCTTAATGAAACTGCTTGTGTTGATGTCAACGAATGTGAGCAAGAGAACGGCGGGTGTGATCAGCAGTGTCTAAACATTCCAGGAGGTCACCTCTGCGACTGCAACGATAATTATCAACTCTCAGACGATAAGAAAACTTGCACAGGTATGTGACAAAATGATCTCACTTTTTTAAAAAACTATTCTTAATTAATCTCTAAAATATTCATTAGAAACAGTAACTGAATCTATCCGCCAAACGGGATTTCACAAAATAAAATGACAGAAGACAAGTCTGTCTCATTTACATGCTCTTAAGAAATAATATTTGGAAAAATAAATTAAAAAACTTTTATTTTTAAATATGAACAACAAATTTTCCATTATATGTTTAAAGTAGGTATTCAAAGGTGCGTAATATGTTTTTGATTTTTGATGTACAGACTACATGATAATTATATGATAAATAATAAATTCTTCTTGTGAGTTGCCTTATGCTACGTTGACATACAGTAGTTCTCATTGTTAGAGATATGAAATCAATTTTGCTTTTCCTATTAGGGAAGAGTTGTGACGAGTTACCAGATTTGCCTAATATGTCTGGATGGGAGTGTGAGCACAACGATTTAAGAATTCAGCCTTCGGAGAGCCATAAGCCCGTGATAGGCGCAAAATGCAAGCCCCGATGTCTTGCAGGCTTCACATTGCACACTCTTGGAGAAGAAGGCTACGATGCCTTTGTGAAAGAGTCTGACAGTGTAATTACTTGCCGAGAAAATGGAAAGTGGTCGAGTGAGGAGCTGTTGACAAATCCAATGCAATGCGTCTCATCGAGCTGCAAGAAGTTGCCGGAGCCCAAACACGGCTCATTGTTTCCTGACACCTGTTTGTCTGACAACGTGCCACTGAACAGCCAATGCCTCGTTTTGTGCTCGCCCGGTTTCTACCCAAAAAACGGCAGAATGAGAACTTGTTCCAAAGGCTTTCGCTGGTTCCCCGAAGATAATCCGCTTTGTATCCGGTTACCCCCAACACCCCGACCCTACATTCATTGTCCTTCTGATGTGGAGGTGGACCTCAAACCTGGACAGTCATCATCTTATGTCAAGATCCCTCAACCTCAAGCTAATATGGATTGGTACAGGTATGAGCTTTTCCCACATTCACCCTACACAATGGCCATTCATAAGAATTGTAGCCAGGAGTGATTGACTCTGTTCGCTTTACTGCCCCTGAATGTTTCTCCTTGTAGATTCTATAATTGATAAGTAGAGTAGAAGTCAAAGGAAGAGGGACATCCCCTTACGAGCGACTTTATTTTTTTATCCCTTGTGACACAAAGCTCAAGTAGCGTGTAATTGGCATGTATTCATCTACAAGAATACTGTAATATGCTTCACAGAACACGCTTTGACAGTTGTATGCTAAATGAACATCGTGCGTCCCAGTCTGTGGGCACATGTCTATTTAGAATTGAAAAGTCTAACACTTTTCTTTTGTTGCATTAATAGGTATGTAGAGGCAGATCCACCCTGGGCCAAGAATTTAGAATGGGACGTTCCTGCGGGTGTCACCCAAGTCGTCTTCACTGCACGCAGCCCTATTTCCAATGACACTGCTACTTGTCACTTCAAAATACATGTCGTTGGTAAATACTCTCATCTTAGTCATTACTAAATATTTGTCATAGCAGAATTTTTTGCAATTAAGAATCATAGAATGCATTTGTATGGCAAATGTCTTTTTTGGTTGTAATAAATTCACACTTTCATTGCAGATAAAGAAGCTCCCAGAGTACAAGGCTGTCCAACATCCTTTGAGATTCGTCTGAGTCCTGGAGAAACAGCTAGAGAGGTTTGGTGGTCAGAGCCCAAGTTTACAGACAACGTGAAATTGCATTATGTGCAGCAAAGTCACTCGCCTGGTCATCTAATGTCAAGAGGGGCCCACCACATCAGTTTTATCGCTGGAGATGCCGAGGGAAATAAAGCTCGATGCTCATTCACCATCACTGTGCACGGTGCGTCTCATCCTATTCAACTTAACTAATTAGCTTGATTAGAATAAACGTGATCATGACTTGGGATTACTCATTAAAACAAAGATAAATCTGACGGATTAAAAATGTATTTGTGCCACAGGATCAGAAGACTATGAAATGTCAGACTACTCATTTTACTCGGGTTCCAATTCTTACAGACACATGGTTATTTGCCCGAACCTTAAAACAGGTCGTTGGACATTACACTATGCTTACTACTTACCCCCTGGTTGTCGATATCATTCTCAAGGTCTCTTCTCTAAATTATTCAAACAAAACACTTACCGCAACCTTATACCTCGACTAAGAAGAAGGACGTCCTCACATTGATTATGCTCATCGTCGACTATATTAAGAGTAATAGAATTAAAAGATTTATATCTATTCATTCAAGGGCTATAATATTCTATCTATGTGTAGAGGTTCAAAATGTAGATGTAAATATTATATCGAGTAAGGAATTACTAATTATGCTGGGGCCAACTCAAATTCTGTACTAAAGGTTGTGGAAAATGTACATTCGATGGGTTAAAGCAAGTGCAGGGTGACAGAATGAACCGTGACAGTAGTTCCTCGATATTTGCCTGCTTCCATGATATTATTACTAATTAGTGAGGGGTACAGTCCCTCAGGAATGATCCATGGATCAAGTCCCTCCATACTGCTCTACATAAGAAAAATCCCCACTAAAGAAACAAACTGTTCTGTTCTGAGACGGGATATTTTTTATCAAGAGAAATAATTCTAAAACAATGCCTCATTAAGATTTTATGTGGTGGAGAATTTCAATCGTGTAGTCAAAAGCAAATGAATTATATGGAGCAGTATAGAGAAACATGTTCCTAGGCCTAAACAAGCCTAATCTGGAAAATTCTATTTCAAATTGTCAGATTCATAAAAATGTTTACGTTATTACAACAAACCCGGTGTCAAAAGTATCCTATTTCTTATCAAGCTCTCCTTTAATTCACATGACGATTTAATTATACAATAATTTTAGTTTAGATTAATAAATACAAAATGCAATTAAATTTGATGCACACAACAAACAGTATCATTTATTATATCATGAACATGTCGTCAATTATAAAATTTTTAATGTTACAACAAATTAATTGTCCTAGTGGTACCCTTATCAATGCAAAGAATTGCGCTAAATTAACAAGCGTACCTAGTACAGAATGCTATAATACATTGTACAGGAGTGTTTATAAACTTCATTACTTGCGTACAACCAATATGTTTATTAATTCCTAGCTATGCGCTAATAAACATTAACTTAAAATTCTATATTTGTAATAAGCTAAGTATTGAAAAAAAAGACACAAACGTCGACAAGTGTCACGGAGAAAATAATGAGAAAGATCAGCGTGTTTAAAAACTATGTATACATTATGGCTGTTAATTAAACTTAAGTAAAAAATAATAATATACTCACAGTTTCCGATTTATTAGGAATAAAGCAAAAATTAAATAATACAATAATAAGTAATGGATGAATCTGTGTTCCATACTGTATATTTAAATAGAATTACAAAAGATAAGATCATATGAATATTTTGAATCTTTAATAACTGAACATATCAATGTCATATAATTTTTCAAACAGTGACAATTTTTTTGTACCAAAAATTTACTTGTCACGGATTTCTCAATTTCTTACATTTTTTTGTTACTGGACAAATTATTCTGGTAATTAACACATTTGATTGATTCTGACCGTTTTTATAAAGATGAATTATCAACTCTCCAAAATACTAACAGCAAACTGGAATATCTAAATCTTTGCTGACGTTGACTTGATTGCCTATTCTAATTCACTCCATTGTATTATTGTAGTGTTATTATGTTAATTAAAACATTCAGAAATAAATCGGATTATATCTATTAGTATATGTTCATAATTGTAACAAATTATTTCTCGAAAATATGTAGATTTTGAAACTGTCCACTAAATGCTATAAGGCTACTACTACATATATATTTATGCGGTCTCAGTTAATGACTAAATTCTTAATGACATTTTAGGACTCGTAAGCGCCCTCTTTGTCAATTTAAAAAAATTAAATGACATAGCATTTGTTATTACTCATTGTAGCATAGCACTAACACTGAAAACTTAGTCTTTAATGATTCATTCTAACAACGCATCACACTATAGTGTACAAGTGGTGTCTTAATTATAATATCAATTAAATATTTCCGTCAATCGATGATAACATTCGGATATTGGACATAGTAGTTTTCGACAAAAATTACAACTCGGCCTAGGTAGCTAGGAACTAATCAATATTACATACACTTTTACAAAAACTTGGCGAGAGATCCCTTCTTTAGACTGGAAATCAATTACCATTTCTAGCAAGTAAACAGTGAGACATAATATTGCATAAACTTATTTCAATGTTTACTTAAATATTTACACGATATATAAAATTAATAAATCAGAATTCCCATTTTTACAAAATTAATTTGCAGAATCTTCTCCATCTAAATTATAAATATCAGCTGAGAGGCTTGTTTGTTTATATGGAGACTGCACCGTAGAAATACTATAGGTTTGATTTTCTGTTCTAAATAAATATTTCTGCAAATTGGAACCTCGGCACTTGGTAACCTTGGTAATGACGACACTCGGTTACCTATATAGGTAGTACAACCCTGTGGGAAAGTGGGAATCAAGCGTTAAGTTGTGGAAACATCTTTATACTTTACGGTTCTTTTGGCCCGTCGCGTCTGTCTATATGTCCATCCGCACTACATCACTCTATTATAATTATAATTATAATACAAATTTTATATTATGGCCGGAGGACGGATGCGTGAAAATTGTAAGCTCGCAAGGGGCGACACAGCTTTGGCCGGTCACAACTGACACAATACACTATATAGTCTTTTTTTTTGATAGAAACAATTTCATTTAAAAGGTTATCAGAAATGTCATTCAAATAAATAAATTGGTACATAAAAGAATAACAACAAATTTCAAAGGGGTCAGTTGAAACTAGGGGAAGTTACCAGGGAAGGTAACCCTTTTTCGCCAATATTTACGATATCTAGCACCGTAACGTCGAAGAACTATTTAAGTGAGAGAAGCCTAAAATTTTTCATCAAAAAAACAGAAGTAGAAGTGTCACACAGACTAAAAAAGCGCAGTCCTTCCCCTCAACTAGAAACTACTTTTGTATTATCTGACACTTCTTCTAATGTAAATAAAATCTATAAAATGACGCAATGATTCAACTAATATTATTGGCTGCTAATAGCTGTTAAATGAATCATTTCAGTCTGTCACAGTATTAGTTTCCACAATTGTGTTATATCAGTAACAACTTGAATTAACTAACTCATTTGAGGTCATCTGCAAAATAATTGCAGTCAGTCTTACCCAGAACGCTTCAACAAGCTAATTACAGATTGTTTAGATGCTACTATAATTGTTATAAATTGACAACTCTTTGAAATTGATAACGCGTCAGCTTTCAGGAATTTTGGAACGATGAACGTTTTTGAATACAAGGAGAGAGATTCTGATTGAACTGAACGTAGAAATTGAGTTTCTCACATCATAACATTCGACTTAGATCAAAATAAAATTACAATATCCAAGTGGAAAAATAAAATTTCACGTAAACTCCAATCCCTTTGATCTATAATTAAAAAAAGAGAAATTATTAAAAACAGCGCAGTCAGAACTGAGCAGAGTCAGCAGAGCAACTTGAGCATCAAACGGAATTGCTTATAGATTTTAATATTAACGGAATCTGATATTTACAAGAATTGACGGACCCGTAGATAAGTGCCATGATACTATTTTAAAATTCCGGAGAAATACCTTTTCTTATACATAATTCAATTAAAGATCATACGATTTTATTTTTCTATTAACCTAAAACACAGTTTTGACCACTTTCATTGCCATTATTTAAACAGTTTAAAGAAAACTCGAGACACTTTAGAATCTGCACGGCATGAGACCATAAAAACTCAACAAACAAAAAATTGTCAGTATTTACTGTGCATAGATTGATAAAGTAAATTCTTTCGCTTTGTGAATTTTTACCTGAATCGTATCGCCGACTGTCAGTTCTCCGTAAAATAGTAAGTACTGTCCAATAAACTGTAGTATATACTAGATAAAGTAGGAAGGGAATATCATGGTTTTTCTCGTGACCACACCTATTTTATCTCAATAATTTCGGTTTTGATCACTTCGATATTGAAACTGCAAAATAAGATATCATTAAATTAATTTAATATTATAATATATTAAAATGACAACATATTTTAGGGCATAAGTATTATAAATATCAAGCATAAATACTAAGAGATTGAGATTAATATACGTGTGCGCAGTGCCGTATTTAGAACTCAGTTTCGGGGACGGGGGCCAGCGAAATACATTTTATTATGATATTTTAGCAAGCTCCAATTAGCGCCAAGCGCCTTTTCGGTCTTAGCCCAAAAATTGATGAAATATGTAATTTCGTTCAAAGCGCGGAAAATTTTACGCGATTTTCCAAAGATTCGCTTTTTCTCAACATTTTGGGGAGGGATGGCTTCACGTGTGCACATCACAAAAACTGTTTGAAAGAATTTTAAATAACAATAAATGGAACTAAATTAGGTACCTTATGTCGATGCTTTTGTTTTCACTCTGCGGATTTACGTTGTTCGGGTCTTTTAATGGCTTTTTATTGTTGTTACTTCCGCTTGAGCCATTATAATCGTAAGCGTAAGTCTCCCAGTCTTCTTCTGTTGAAACGTTTAATTTTTTCACATCCTTTTTTGACATCAATGTGATGTCAATTTTTGGTGACTTTAGTACTTCCCCTAACATTTTCCTTTCCACTGCTCGATGGCGCGTTGAACACTTTTTGGTTTTCTTACAGATATAGATTCGGTGTTTATTTAAACTAAACCTACTTACAAAAAATTCTTCACAAACATCACACACGTATACTCTATTTGCGAAGTCTTTCATTGAAGTGTACATTTTAGTAAGATAAAATAACGAAAATAAACTAAACAGCTTCAAATTTCGTTTTGGAAAACAAAAACAAAAAACTTGTTTTATGCAAACTTTGAGTGTCTACATGTGACATGCATTGGTTCTAGAGACTACCAAGATATATAATTGACATAATAGAGGTACGGTACAAGACCTCCAAACTTATAAGGCTAAAATAATACACTTTTTGTGATATTATCTGATGAATTCAAAAGTAGGAAGGCAAAAGAAAACATTATAATACTATTACTGTCTTTGTAATACCTTGCTGGTAAATACATGGTCCCTTGTCAGTAATGATACGTCATCGTTTCGTTGTTTACCTGTCTATGTCTAGTTTCATTTTTCAGCAAAAGTGCATCCTCCATACAGTACGGAATTACCGCCTTGGGAAACGCGGGAAAGGATTCTACTCTAGTCTGTGCATAATATAGTGGCTTACAGAATACCCCTGCAACAAACGCAAGATTTCCAATTGACTTTAATTGAATATGTTTTATCCCAAACCGTTACAATGCGACACACTGGCACACAGTTAATTTATATAAAGTGATTTGTATTATAAAGTCGACTGATACTCATTTTGATGATAGCATAGTATTGAAATCGCTTCTTATTCCGCATAAGTTAGGAGCCCATGATTTCCAAATCAGCAAACTTATAAATGCTACCTGCATATAATATTTCTAGCTAGTGTATCTAACCTAAGATTTTTAAATAAAAACTTTTAATGACGTGTTTAAATTACTGTAGTAACATGAACGACTCTGATATAATTGTAGGGAAAAAATCTTGTAGTCACTGACAAATTAAATGAGTAATGATGTGATGCATATAGCTTAAAAAAATTCAGCAATACAATAAATCTGGCTTAATTAAGCAAGGTTTGAAAATTATCTGGGTTTAGATTAGACTTTTACGGAAGGCATCGATTGGAAACCTTTCTTTCGACACATTTGTCATTGTTGAGAAAAACTTCAACCGAAGTAGGACTTTAATGTAGGAATAAGATACTAGTCGCGGTCGTAATAGTCATGGAAAAATTATTAGATTCTAAGCACAGATAATTAAATTTTATTATTATTGTTACTTTGGTCTATTCGTACAAATTGTGTAGTCTCTTCAGGCCGCCTGTAAGTTGTCATTTCGAACGGAAATAATTCCTATTTCAAGTAATTAACAAAAGAGTTGTAATAATAATTGACTTAAATAATAATTTTATGTAAATAATTGAAATTGTAGTGGCACAACAAAATGTCGTTTTCCATATTCTTCCATCAATAAGCCGCTTAAACTTTTTTTTCGCACATTGTCAGCCGCCGCCGCAATACTTACTATCGGGGCCTGTTGCTGATATATGCGACAACAACTTTTTTGTGGATGTTGGAACTTACATAGTGGGAATGCTTGAATCTTATGGATTGTCAAGTGAATCAATCACTCAAAAACTTGTGTTCGTCCATCTTTGAAATTTTAACACTTTCAGGTACGTTTTACAAATATTAATATTTAGAAAAGAACCATTTTAAAATATCCGAAAGGCACAGACTATTTTCTACGACATATTAGAGGTGAAAATATTAATGGGTATTTACGTTTTAGATTTCTTATGTCATAAGTTTTTGTTTACTTATAATGGCTAGTCGACTGGATTGTAGAATTGATTGATAAATTGATAAAACATAAGTTTTGTCAGGTAAGAAATCTGTAGATCATTTAATAAACTCCCCATGGGTAAACTATCAAATGAAACGTATCGCAATATGTATGTTATTATTGATTTTGTTCAAATTGTATACATTTAACGAATTTTTGAATGTCAGAGATAGTGCGTAGGTATTTCATTAATCAGTAGTCGTTGTTTGGATACCGCATTGTTTTTTTAAGACATGACGTGTGTTGTGCAGGATACAATAGGGAGCATTTTTTCATTAATTTACACAATAACAACCGACGTAATTTAAGTTTTCTGTTGTTATTAATTATAGACTTAAATTGTCTAAACTTTCTAAATGTAGACGAAATCTGTCAATACCTAAGTACCATTCTAAAAAATTATCCGACAAGCGGAATATTTAAAACTTGTTTATTTAATTTTTGCCGGTCAACTACATTATTTTATAGCTATTAGTTTAAATTTTTTTTAAATTTTAATTATGGTATAATAAATATCATTGAAATATCACATACTCACATATATTGTCGTCTTTTTAACTGACCGCTGTTGAATTGTACAATTTTAACCATTTGGATATTTAGATTGACAGTTATGTGAAGTAATACTACAATTTCTGCAGATTCTTACAATAAGTGGAATACTTCAACACATTTTAAATTCAAATAATATTCATAAATGTTCAAAAAATATGTTCATTTATAAAATGTTTTAAAGTCATTGAAATTTTTGTAGTCCAGTGTTATTAATTTTCTGCGATACCAGGTTTTTATACCACTGTGGCCTCAATTTGTTGTTCACTGTTAAGCATGAGTATAGAATTTAAAATAATCAGTACCTAATTATAACGTTTACATTTACTGTGTATTCGGAGTTTAAATTAAATTAGTATTTAACTGACTAAGACAATAACTATTTGATTTTCGTTACGTTTTATGTAATTTATGTTTGAATGAATGTTCTTGTGATTTTCAGACGTGATAAACATCGCAGTTATTGTTCAATAATTTTATTAGCGTGAAATCCTTCATTATGGCTTCATCATCAGTATCACAAGAAGACCATGATGTAGAACATGAATTCGCAATGGCTTCTCGGAGAGCAAAAGTTCGCTCTGCAAGAGCAAATCGGGCTGTCAACACATTCCCGAACTCAAGAGGTAACATTTTTATTAATAATTTTATTGTAACGTTTTCCGCTCATGCAGCTAAAATTAAGTAACGCGGCTCATACCCCGATTAATGTTTGGAATGTAAATTCCTTTGACTTTGTTTTCCACTACCTCACATATTTCCCTGATTTTTACTGAGAAAAATTTGCTGATTTAAAGTAGTAAAACTTCACAACAATTATAAAAATACAAACGATGCGAATAACAATGTTGACTTATGTTAATTATGGTTTTAATTACAGGTCAAGGGGAAGAGTTCGAAAAGGAATATGAAGGAGAGTGTAACATTCCAAAGTATGAACAGACATCGGTTGTTCTTGTAGAACAGAACGATGCCAGTCCTAAACCTATTTGCAGAGGTGTGAATAAAGACAAAAGATCTGTAACCAGATATCTTGGGTATGTTTTCTGAATAAGCCTTCAAAGGTCTAAATATTTGTGGACATAGATAATGACTCTTTCACTCATTCGCCTCTTTTTTTTTAATATAGTGGAGCACACGCAGGAAAGAGTAACAAGGGTGTCAGAGATAGAAGGAAACTTAGAGAAAAGCGTCGAAGTACTGGCGTTATGCATTTGCCATCAACAGAGGTAACCATTTTAAATTCCTATTCTATCATACTGTATATATGTGTATACATTTAAAAAACGTTTGTCATTTACACGCAGTTATAAATTGTCGTTTCATAATAAATGTTTTTTTAGTCCACGGGAGGAAGTACTGGGGAAGATGAAAATAATGAAAATACGATGCCAGCAGCTATTGCAAAAGCTGTTAGCTTAGTAGGAGAACCAGAAGAGAAAGTGAATCTTTCTAAAGGAAAAAGGTTAGTCTGTCCATTCATCTGTTTTCTTGTGCAGAACTCTTACATCTTCGACAGAATAGTACGGATTTGCCTGTGTAAACAATATTTAAATATATTTTTATGTGTTTAGCGATTCAGATCTGGATGCTGATGACGAGGCTAACAACAGTGGAGAGGTTAGAGGCAACAGAGATGACTTAATGGTAACTTTGGCAGACACAATTTCCATGTCAAGTAGAATTTTAAATGAAAATCAATGGATATAAATGAATGATTTGGGATTCTGTATTTGTAGCATCTTAAAACAGAAAATGATCGCCTAAGTGAGCTGTTAGAAGCGAAGGATAAAAGAATTGGTGCACTGGAACTTCAAGTGGCCCAACTCACACGACAAATGGCTGAAATTCGTGAGGAAAATGCAAAGCTTCTGCGATCAATAAATCCGAAGCCTTGAAACGTCGTTAGTCTTCTACAAACGATCAACTATAAAGTCTCATTGAAGTAATTTAGGAAAATAGTGCACTGTGCTGCTCTGGGAGAGTCAGAAGTTGGTGTGCGTTAAATAATATTATCATGTAATTCACTTGCATGGTTGATTGCACAATACGTACTGATCGTATGTACGTCACCTGGTGCATCTATTTTAGTGAGCGTGTAGATTCATTGTCTATGTAAATTGTATTAAGTTGTCTTATATTTAAGGTTTTGCAGCCAACTGTATGAACTTTAGTATATATATAATTTATATTTCCCTTTAAACGTTATCTTGCTTATATCCCCAGTATTTAGAGTGACCTTAGCATACACCCATTTCAGGTAGTGTAGCAAAGAGTGACTGGGGAAACAAAAAATTTAGAATGATTTTTGAAAGGTTTACTCTTTGTGTCATCTGTGAAATATATCGTATTTATTGCAATGACTTGTTTGTGTTTTGTTTCGTTTGACGTAGTGGAATTGTTTTGTTTGAGTGGACCATTTTAAGTGATATCCATACAACATACAACATTGTAAAATCGAATCTTGAGGAAGGTACAATCTCTATTGATTTGCAATAACAAAGCTCGTAACATACATATTATATCAAGTAGTTTTGTCGTGAACCGATAATTTTGTGATCTAAATAAAAGCTAGGCAGATTTTAAGGCGCATATTAAAGCACTTCTTAAGCAGATCTTTTCGTCGACAGAAAAAATATTGTTCTACCTGACTATTAAGTTTTTACAAGGATTAATTACACCACGTTTAAATAATTTTTTATATTTGCTTAGCCTTAGATAAGTTGCGTTTCGTTAGAATTAAAATCTTTAAATTTTTCTGTGATTAGATTTGTAGACATAATATTATGGTTAATTTTCCGCAGTAAAATAACTTTTGAGTTATGATAAGTCTCCCTTATTCTATACATTGAGAAGGTTAAAACCCTGGGGTCGTTTGACAATATGGGCTGTGTGAAGAGGGTGACTCGGCTCCTAATATTAGCCCCTGACTATGGTATTTTAATCATAGTGACAAATTTCTACGAATCATATTACTTGGAAATTACTATTTATTTGAAAAATTGAGACATGTATTTGCACAAATCAGATTTAAATATTTATTGTCAATATTATTAAGACTATTTTATACTGTACCCTTACACATGATAATAATATGTGAAATAACTCTATACGCCTCTCTCTCTCATATATAGTAAGAGTTTGTTCTTCGGCCGCGTCTGTATTGATGAAAAATCGATTAGATATATACATAACCTACTATTTTGTTGTGCTTGTACATAATAATATCGTGAGTTCGAGTGATTATATGGACAGTTCATTTACTGGACAAACGCAAAATGAATATGTTCTGTAGAAAACGTAAATATGACCGCTGGTCAAATATCATGTCAAAACGATGACTGTTTGGAACTTACATAGAGGACATGCGATGCAACGATGTAACGATTATTACATTATAATATTCTAGTGAACTACTTGATTATTGTTAACTTAAAATTATTTTCAAAATAAGCGGACACATTATATTACGAATAATGCGAACAGTATAACTACCTATTTTTCCAGAAATTAATGGAAACAACCAAAATTATAAAGTTAATTTACCTTGTGTTAATTATACGGCAACAATTACATCACGGCAATAGTCATTTCCTGAAATTTGTTGAGGAAATCATTATGTTAAAATAATAAAAGTAATAAAATTGGATTGTGCATCTCATATAAAACAAACTGGAATTTATCGGCCACAATTGAATATTTTTCCAATTTACACGTCCATGAGCATCGCTAAAAATAATTAGACCAAAGTACAAGGTTTTATTTTTCCCATATGGCAATATATTTTTTAAAAGGCTCAGAAATTTATTCCGAAGACAACCTTCGACCTTTTATCACTTTTACTCGGCAAAGGAATACATTAAGTCTTGAAGCTGAATATGCGTGACTTGAATTAGGAATCTTGAAAAAAAACTCCGGTCCCTACATCCAGTCTTCTCGACTGAGACCAGCACCAGGAAAATCATAATATTATTAATGTAACAGAATTAGTCCTGTCTATAGGGAATATCAAAGATTGAACAGATGGGAAGAGATCAGGAAGCCCCTCCTACAATTTCGTTGTTGCGCTCTCTCAAAGCAAACAGATGGCAAGTTACCAATTTGCCAACTAAAGTGAAGACCCATAAGTATTCTTTTCTTTAATATCCTTGCTACTGTCAAACTGTCACCCTCTCCCCAGTAGTCCCTCTTAATGAACTCAACTTAGCAATAATTACGTTTTAATTACTTCGTGTTAAGTTGTAGTCGTTAACTCCTGACTCACATCACATACATGTCAGTCATCTCATCATTTAGTGATATCTGTTAAATTCCTAAAAAACGCAGCTTTGAGTTGGTTGATTGAAGACGACCGTGAAGAGATAAACAACATATTACAGACACAGAGCTAGAAATTCATAGTCTTAAAAGTTAAATGTACACCCTTCACCCCCTTTAAATATTACTTATTCTTAGTCAAAGTCAATACTTTAAACCAATACTAAATTATCGACTGCCTTTGTGTGCTTACTATGTATAGAACTTATTTGTGCTACTACAATTACAAACACTGCAATCAACACCTACCTCTTTTTTTAAAGTAACACTACAAATTACAACAATTTTAAATCTTATTTTATTTACAGTTATTATTTTAAATTTAGAATTATTTCTACTAATGATAAATTAATACTAACGAATTACGAGGCTACAGTAAGATTACCTAACACAACGAAATTAAAAGAGAAAGAATTTAGGTATGTTGTCCATCTGCTATTATTTCCGTCAGCTTTCAGCGAATTGATCCTTTGACCTTCAATAAAAGACTAAATATTGAATGCTGAACAAATATAGTATTATCTAGTCTGTCCAAAAAGGCCACCCGACACCAACAGTATACACTTCCAATATCTAACATGATTTGGTTAGTGATTTTATAGATGTGAAGGTGGTCTGTCAATGCCTATAACCTTGGCAAAGACTTACCACTGACATCGTGACATCCTATAATTGTCTAAAAGAATTCTAATAACGCAGTATTATGAAATAAAATTGTGTTCATTGAATGCTATATAGATTTGAGAATTCTCTTACACACTTAGTTGTATACGACAAATATATTATTATCCAGTTACAGCGTACACTTTGACTGACCATTTTTATTTTTAAAAAGCAATTTGGAAGTTTGAAATCATTAGCACTGTTTCTGGATATAATGAACTGGAAATTATTTACTATAATGGCATTTAATTACATTTGTCTCATTTGAATACCTCATCGTGTGAAATATTTAACCATATAGAAATTACTGTTCTGGGACAAAAAACACTGCAATTTGAAAAATTTCCCAACGAAATTACATTTTATCGAATTTGAAAGACTATTGTTACTAACATACACGTGACATATTCCTATAACATTACTCTGCTGAAATAATTCATAAAAATAATTAAAAAAAATTCTATGGATATAATATTAGAGTAAACATCAACTATTGAGTGACAAAACGACAACTGTTGAGTCAAAAAAATATTATAACTAACTTGAACTGGATTCGAAATTACAGATCGGATGGACCTCGTGGGAAATGAAGCAGCTGTAGACGATATGAGAAGAAAACCTGTTGTTTTTAATAAACGAATCATTGTGCTCTCCATTTTTCCAGCCTTTTCATTTATACCAATAATTCCAATTTCCAACAGCAACTAAATTCCGAGGGAGGTTGGAGGGGACATTAAGGGCTGTTTTCTCAAAAACCTATGCAATTTTAGTTGGTGCAGAAATCAAAAAAAATGAGCTGTAATTGCAAAGATTGTTGTGCTCGGTTTGGAAGATGGTGGTTCCATTGTTTCTTACGCTGGAGACTTTGGATTCGTCCATTCGTTATGTTAAGTTATGCCGTAGTTTTAATGGTACTCGTTCCATTCCTCGTTGTCAATTGTCTTGGTGGAGATGAATGCAGCAAGCAGAAAAGAAGTCAGCTGATTGCAGGCGTTTTTGCCCTTTTGGCAATGCCAATCACCTTTTGGGAAATTGTACAACATCTTGTCCATTATACAAAACCATATCTACAAAAACATGTTATACGGTAATGCTCCCTTGCCTATGAAAAATCTCAGTCTTATTCTGCTGGAAATATTTAATCTTGAAAATTAGTTAATCTTTATTTTTTATTTTTTTAGGATTTTATGGATGGTTCCAATTTACGCTTTAGACGCGGTAATTGATTATTTTATTTTTAAGCATTGCTCCATATCACATATCGGATATATCTGTTAGCTGAGCTTTTAGACATTTATTTTAATGATCTTTATTTATTTAATTTACAGTGGATAGGGCTACTGGCACCTGAATATTCAATTTACTTTAACTCTATGCGAGAGTGCTACGAAGCATATGTCATTTACAACTTTATGAAGTTTCTACTTAACTATCTAAATGCGGAGATGGACCTGGAAGCTAATTTGGAATTGAAGCAACAAGTTCATCATTTCTTCCCGTTGTGCTGCATGAGAGATTGGGAAATGGGCAGGGAATTCGTTCACAAATGCAAACATGGGATTCTACAGTACACATTCTTCCGACCTTTGACCACTGCTATTGCATTGTAAGAGCCTTTCTCAGCTCATTCCTCTAGATTAGTCATTTCCATGTGATGTAAATTCACGTGAACACTTTTGGGAATGCTTTGACCCATTTCATATCAGTATATAGTATCTCCAGGAATAAACGTAAATTGGAAATTACTTTGCTGTGCTTGTGTAAGTAGAGCAGCTGATAAACAATCTGTCGCCGTAACTTTAGTAAACTTTGCGTTGAGTAAAGTAAAAGCGTCGACGTGACTTTATTCCGGATAAGATAGCATTTTTATTGTATTTATCGATAAAATAATTGCTCTATATTTTCAGTATTTGCGAGTTGGCCAATGTATACGGCGAAGACGAATTCAAGGCAGATGTGGCTTTTCCATATATAGTGGCGATAAACAACATTTCGCAATTTGTTGCCATGTACTGCCTCGTATTATTCTACCGTGCAAACAAAGATGAACTTGGACCAATGAAACCGATTGGGAAATTCTTATGTATCAAAGCGGTCGTGTTCTTCTCGTTTTTGTAAGTATGCCAATGGGATTTAATGTGTTGCTGCATATTGAAATGTTAGATGCACGACATGCGATAGACCTCTTTAAGGAATAAATTGATATTTATTTAATTTCCAGTCAGGGATTTGCGATTTCCATTTTGGTGAACACTGGAGTGATAGCCAATGTCTTTGAAACTACGGACAAGATCGGCATCAAAGCAATCTCTTCCAGCCTACAGAATTTTTTGATTTGCATCGAGATGTTCTTTGCAGCTGTAGCTCATCATTATGCTTTCTCATACAAAGCATATGTTGACATGGCTGCTGATCATCCGAATTGCTGTGAATCTTTTTGTCAAATGTGGGATGTCTCGGATGTTAAACAAGATTTAGAGGAGCACCTTGGCGTTATGAGTAAGATAAATAGTTCTAATGCCAATATTTTTGGTCTTTCTAATGAATGATAAGCGGTTTAACAGAGGATTTCAATTTTTCAGGGAATACGGTGAGAAATGTTATGCCAGCAAAAGTATACCGACATCCTGGTGGACTCCGAGAGGAGAGAGCTCATCTTCTATCCACTTCTGACGGTGCTGACTACAACAGCGGGGACGGAAGTGTCTCCTCTCATTCGTCATCTGGAGTGGCAAGACCGTTGCAGGCCGCTCGATCTGCCAGCTTACAATTGGTAGCTGAAATGGATCCTAATACTACTAACAAAGATCCAGACGCAGAGGACTCTGCTTTTACCGATCTGACTGACGATAACGATCTATATCATTAGGGGATTCCTTTCCTAGTGTCATTAATTTGGTGTATGTGCTTGTAACAATACAAAAATAAGTGGTTCTGCAGTGCTAACTCTGTGTTTGTGTCGATGTCATTCCTGAAATGAAAGATGTTACCTTCCTACCTACCACTCTGTAAAAGAGTGTCTCGTCCGTAGAATGAATATTTCTTAAGCTATATAAGGCCACTAAATTGTAACGTGTGTCTGGGTACCTGCCATCAAAGATCAAACCTTTCAATCTTTTATGTAGAAATAATTTTTTAATTATTTTATTTTAACCCGGTCCTTAAGTTACAAGGCCACAAAGTCTTAACGTGTGTCTATAGGTACCTTTCGTCATTGATCAAACTTTCAATCTTTTATGTAGAAATAATTTTTTAATTATTTTATTTTCACGCGTTCCTCAAGTTATAAGTTAACCAAATAAATCGTAGCGTGTGTTGGGGTACCTTCCGTCACAGATCAAACTTTCAATCTTTTATGTTAAAGTAATTTTTTAATTATTTTATTTTCACGCGCTCCTCAAGTTAGTCGACCTACTTAATAAAGAGGACTTACGATTTGTTTTAGATGTTATAATTATGTAATTATTCAGAACAATGTGAACATTGCAGGAAAGAACCATGTTTTATGGTTGCCAATAGCGATTTATCAGTTTCAAAACTGTACAAATGTGTAGCCATTCGATTTTAACGAATTTATGTAAGAGATTTTATTTCGTATTTCTAGCTCTTAAATATACTACCTACATTACATACCTCCATATATCAAAATAGTAATCTGGGATAACTAGATACTTATATTAAAACTCTAAGTAAAGTCAAATAATAACCAACCAGCAATGTATTTAATGTTTCTAATGCAGCCAAATCGATGTAAAAATGTGTTGACGCTAATGATGTTGTTACCCTAGTTCCTAAGTGTGATGTTGAGTGCTATTGATATTATTTTTACCAATATGTATGAGGTCCGATTGAACTGTAGAGTGTGGCTCTTTTACTCATTCATTATACACGATTTTGTTATTTTAATAAAGCAAGTAATGATTATGTCCAGCATAAGTGAGTACTTGTAATAGCATATAAGATGAAATTATTTCTTATAAATTAAATCGAAGTACGCTTCTTTAATGAGATGTTCGTCTTTGATCCCGAATGTAGTACTCAGGTACCGAACCATGTCTTCTCCGAGAGGAACTTCTGAATCCTTGTTAATTATTACCTGTAAATCAACACATGGACGTTTTATTTGGAATCATTTGATTGTAATTTTTTTATATATACTAACAGAACGTTTTCTAATTTAAAAGGTTTTCTTACTAAAATTCGTGAACATACCTCAAATTCCATATAATCTCCGAGATCCTGAACTTCGTCTAAATGAATTCTTGCAGAGAGTCCTTTCCATTCCACTATGGACGCTTCTCTTCGTTTAGTGACTTGGCCTAGCAGTCCAACAGATTTTTTCAAGGCAGCAATCATTGTAGTTGGATCGCTCACTGGCGTCAAGATGTAATCACTTCGTTTCGGCCCTTCCACATCAGGTCGTTCGTAGGCTATCAAAGTGTGACTTCCGTTTTCTCCTCGCAATTTTAGTCGACACAGTGGGGAATCAAAAAACGTGTCAACTTGATTTAAAATTTCAGGATCTTTTCCCAGGGTAATCTGTTTTGCCACTTTTCGAGCTACAGCAAATTCTAATGGCATCTTGGCCTTCAATTCTATATTGGATGGCATTTTCAGCTGTAATTGAAAGTCAAAAAATTAATACTAAATTAGTGAACACCAATTAGGGTTACTGTCCGGATAAATAATATCAATTATTGAAGTAACAGGTCATAATACACATAATTAATATTAAAACATAAATCCTAAACTATAGCATTTGGTTAAGATATGTAATAAACTGTAGTCTCTCAAATAATTACATATGACATTTTCATAAACTGTGTTACTCCTCGAATTAACGGGCAAGTCATAATAGTTATTCTGGGAAACCGTAAACACCGTTCTTTCATTTAAGAAAAAAAGTTTTAGTTCACTGCACTAAATATTAGGCTGTCCAAGTGAGTTGATAAAAATGAAAAATCATCCCAGATAATAGTCAACTATGACCACCAAGCCCTTTATTATCCATTTACCATCATTGAATGGATTTCAAACGTAAATGACACTTCAATTCTGAAGTTTCATAATCAATGTTTTGAAATGCTCGTCTGAAATATATCATGTAATAATTACTCTTACTAGCAGCTTTGCTAGATTTTTCGAAAATCGAACGAAATCCAGCTAAATCAATTCAGCTAATAAAAGACAAAGACCAAAGTTTGTATTTGTATTAGAGAGTTGCCTGGGCGCAGCAATTGGTGCCCGAGCCCGCCCAAGCCCAAAGCAAAGTCGGATGGGCATGCCCAC
>JAAAYG020070570.1:0-31786 GCA_009936455.2 Tomocerus minor
AATAGGGTTCGTCATGGGCCCATATGCAATGTTTATGCCAAGTTTGGTCAACCTCCGTCATTACGTTCGAGAGTTATCGCGCAAACGGGCGGACGGACGGACGTACAGACGTACGGACAGAATGTGTGATTCCATAAGCTCTCCTAGGGCGAGCTAAAACCTACAGACTATACACCCATTCATTTGATAATATTCCAATGCATTTTCTAAACCCTTATGTATAAATAAGTATTACAATTTATGTTTTAGGTACGATGGAATTGGCAGTTGACAAGTAGAGTTACAAGGAAATGTAAAAACATACGATGACCATTGCTTGTAGTTGTTAGTTAATATCACAGCATTGTTTAATTTTCTGAAGAGACAGCTCACATTGATTTTTAATGGAGAGAAAATCATCCAACAATCAAAATGAATAATTATGGCACTTTTTAATGCTGATATATAGCAAGATGTTTGATTTTCATGCAAGCGCAGCCAAATGTCATTGTCTACACTTTTTCTATGATTTTTTCTGAGCATGTCTAAAAATGTATACTCCTAGTCATTGAAAATGCCAGAAAAGAAAATAATATCAGGAAATTGTATCAAATCAGATAATACAAGATTACAGCTTTTACTGAGATATCTCAAACTTTTATTTTGGCACATATCTACCTGCGTAATGCTATGCGTATCTATTTTCCTGTTTTTGGCCACAACAACAACAGCAGCGACCTTACCCAAAAAGAATTACCCAGATACCTTAGCCACATGCAAAGCAACTTACCTAAGCACATGCAATTCTTTGATAAGAAAAAATCCTCAGAATATTCTGAGGTGTGTGCATTTGTTTATTTTATTAGCTCTAACACTTAACCACAATTAATAAATACAGTTTTACTGCAACTTGGAATCGTTTGGCATCTGTCTGCGTGTGTAGGCTGTAACACTCAGATAACATGTAGAAGCTGAATAGTTGACTGACTCTCATTCAAATAGCAATTCATATAGTTTAAGTGGCAGTTGGGTGCAAAAGAACATTGTTAACAGTTTATGCAAAGGAAATGTAGGCAAGCACGCGAAAACAAACAATTAAAACAATTAGTATGCAAAAGTACACACAAGTAATTTGCATGCTGCCGGGTTCCCTTTGAGCGCAGTTTACTTTACGACATCAATTTGCGATTATGACAAAAGCAGCGTCAAGTTCATGTCTGTCTTTTTGTTTAGATAGAGCATGCCAATGTCATGCAATTCTATCCAAAGATTACGGTTTCTAGGACATATGAATGAGCTGTAAGGTAACATTGAACTTGAGGAGTACCTGAAGACATTTCTAGGCAAGGGTACCTCTACTAATTCATTTTCAACAAACTATATGATACGACGCAGTTAAAAATGCTCATATTACAATGTTGCTAATATTGAAAAAAAAAATTGTAGTTGTAATTACTCATTCCTGATGAATGTGACTACGTGCTAATAGATTGGACGTTTTGCAAAATGCAAAATTTTTGGGCCTGTATGTGTGTTAGGGGGAGAGTAGTTGATAGTAGACAATGTTACAGCTCAAGCCTGACCTGGCTTAATTGCAATTGCAGTTACTCCCGGAACAATTTTACTGAAATGTATATATAGATTTACACGAAGTGACTTAATGAGTAAACTAAACCATTTTAGACGGAAGGGCTCAACACTGTTGTCCCGCATCTCGGTCTGGTGGGCAACCAGAGAAGAATCGGTTCATGTGAGCCGACAGCGAAGGATCCTGCATCGCATCCCTTATGGCAGCCCATTTCAACTCACCTCATCCCCTCATGTGTGTTCCATTGTCCAGATTTGTACTAGGTAGAACTCGTAGTACGCATAGAACGAAGAGAACATCCATACACTGCAGACAAGACACGAATAGATAATCATATTATCACTAAGATTGGCAAATCACCACTAATTACCAAAATACGGCAATGACAGCTTCTCCCAGCTCAAGAATAACTACCACACAGGTCTGAGTCGTTCTGAGAATTCGAACCCCAGACGTCACTCTGAGAAGTAGCTTTTTTACACCACTGCACTAGACAGGCCTGTACGGCTTTGGGCCTCTGTCATGTTCCACACAGCTACATGAATGTACGATACTAAAGATATCTACCAATCTTCAATCATCGTATGTTGAACGTGGTTTAACCATTTTTCAACACAAATAATATATGCATAAATTCGTAATAATTGAGTGAAAATATGTTATTTTGTTGTAGGCATAGAAAAAGTAACACGAGAATTAGAACATCTAAAAAATTGTTGAATTGAAGGCATGGACAATATATTTCTAGACAAGTACATTTTATTTTACAATATTTGTTTCAATAGATGTTAACGACAAACCATGCATCGGTAGCAAACTGTATATAAGAAACAAATACAGAAGCTCCGAATGTATTTCTGTAACAAACACAAACAGTAACAAAAAAATAAATATGGAATTAAAAATTTCTAGGTAGACAGGTTTTATGAATATGTGATTTCAAAGAATCGAAGATGATCATTTAATTTTAACTGTCTCAATGAAGTCTTGATTGAATTCCGTAAGAATTTAAGTTTCAATTCTTTCTTGCAAAAATTGAATTGATTGAAAAGAAAACAATCGTTGAATGTATTCAGGAATTTTAGTAAAAGTTAATATGGATGTCCTCTCCCTCCTTCCCAGCAATGGATCTGTTTCGTAATATCGAGTTTAGTAGCATTTATAGCATTACGAGGATTGTACATGGAAATTCGCATCAATATAATTTATCAAACTAACCTTTGTATGGGTCCCTGAATATAAGGGGAACTGCAAGTAATAAGGAATGAACTGTATTAGATCTAATTGCATTTATAATGCAGTTTTTATGCAACAACATTTCATTTAATTTTCTCCATTATATTTACATATACATCATGCATTTTTACCAATAACACAAGTCAGTGCAAATTTTAGTCACAAATATGTATTGAATGCTTCATTTGATAATGACTTTACAGTTTTCCACAACACACTGTACATCAATCAATCCAAAACTACTTTTATGCATTACATAAACATACTTATACAAAATCTTCACTCGTGTCCATTTTCAACGAATAAAAAATCTAGGAAATGCTAATCTATAGAACTTTTGTCCAACACAATTAGCACAATAATTAAAAGTAGAGTTTTATTAGTCAGTTTGGTTGTGCTGCTCCGGAATTTTTATAATGAATACAGATAGAAAGCATTTGGTGAATGAGCTGCGTTATTTGAATATTGTCTTTTGTAATTTGTAGAGTGCTGAAGGTCTACCTGACTTATTTATATAATTGTATTGAAAAGTAGGATTGGTGATCATGGAGCACTTGTACAATAAATAAATAAATTAAGAGCAGCAGGGTTGGATTTGGTAGAAGAAGCTGGAGAAAATGATGGGTGAAAATCTTAGGTGCTATAATTGTATACATTAATTGAGTCACTGGTTGCGAATAAACAGTAATAAATTGTTTGTGTCTGTCCACATTGCAAATGTGGCAAGTAAGTATTTAATAGAAAAAACAACAGTATACAATTCATTCGTGAATTCAAACATAACATACAGTACTATTATCTTAAGGTAACCTAGAGTATGTATTATTTTATACTAAACTCAGCAATATATCTGTACAATGCATTGGAAATTGGAATCGGTTTCTGATATGGAAACTACCTTAAGAATGTCATAACCTAATTACAGTTACACCTGACACCATCAGCAGCAAAAAGGCATTTACACTCGAATTGGAAGCAAATTCCCCGATTTTTTAAATAAAATCTAAGCAATAACAAAAGATATCGCCTAAATCTATATAGTCATGCTCTCTTCTATATACTAAACATAATATAATGTACCGATCGTTCGTAAGTATAGCTAGAAAATTATAAAAAAAACAATTACACATGTGTACTTGCCTAGTATGTACTAACAATAATTAAGGTCACATACAGATCTGCAGTAAATTACAGATAAATCCAGTCAGTCACACTATAAAAATATTGCAACTAGTACAAAAACAGCGAACGATCATTCAGTTCAAACAGATCTATAAGAGGAATCAACACAAAACCAAACATTTGGCCACAACAAGTTTCTTGTTTCTATATTTTCAAATTTAGATTGCTAACGACAAATGTATTTATGTATCTGTACTGGACTGACGGTAAATTACTCCATGTTGACAGTTGACATACAATTTCATGTACTAGGGAATTTTCCTCGGAATACAATAAGTTACGGTTACAATAATTACGAGTTGCTCTTGAAGAATGGAAAATCTTTGGTTGGTAAAAATAAATAAATCTTTTTCTGTTTTTTCTCTTTTGTCATGGAAGAACATTATTTTAGCAGCTACATTTTTCGGCAGTTCTGTTTGGATTAAGCTGGAACTTCTTGACTACCTACTACATAATATTGACGTAGCCAGTGATGAACCCACCTACGTACATTAATTGATAGCACTACGATATAATTTAATCATTACTACATCCTTTTGAATAACAATTGTGAATACAGATGTAGCAGGTTCTTCTTGATTTGAAAATACAGATTTGTCTCGTATTACTTTCTACATTTATAAAAGTGAATTATTTCTAATAGTTCTTCTTCATCGGTCTTTTAAGGATTATGACAGCAGATACAACACAAGCAATGAGCAACATTCCTATAAGCAACACGAGCATGGCTGCGAAGCCAAATGTAGACATACATACAATATCGCCTACAGAAGCTTCAACAATTGGAACTCCTTCTTCGTTAGATTCTCCTTGTTGTTTAGAAAAGTCTAAATCGTCTGGGGAGACAACAGTGATGACTCTGTTCAACCCAACATCTTCCTTTTGATTGATTTCAGCCTTGAATGTTGTTGTGTATTCGAAAGTATCATCTTCGGGAATGTCAGCTTCGGTTGTAGTGGAATTTCCAGCAGAGCGTCTCTTCCTTCTGGCGGCGGCAGCTTCCTGTCTTTCTCCTGTTCTCTTCTCTGATGATTCACTGGCTTCAGCAGCTATTCCAGATTTTCCGATTCCATAAGCATTTCCTCCAGCTCCGGCTTGAGAGCATTGCTCTGGACATTGATGACGGCAGATTTGAATGGTACATTGGAAGTGGACTTCCATGCTGTCGGGGAACTTGAAAGCTTGGAAGTGAGCGTAGGACAGTACTGAGGCAGAGTTTCCAAAGTTCTTAATCTTTGTGAATCGAGACATCAGTTTTGGACGGGTAACACATCCGAATTGGTCGACTAATTGAATTGGAGCACGGTTGCCATCATGAGCCATACAGTTGCGCACAAGCATGTCGAATTTGTTTTCATCGTCCTTGATAGCCAATACCATTGTCATTGTTTGCCCGATCTTCACAAGTCCGGAAACTTCAGAAGCCCATGGACCCTTTCCGACCTGTAACACAAATTCCCATTGAATATTATATATTCCTTAATTCCAATCTACAAAACTACATATTTTAGTTTATAATCAAGCAAGAATAAGATCTTTCACCTGAATTTGCATCCAGCATCCAACATTATCTCCGGCAAAATCAGCACGAACAACATCGAGCATATCAACAGGGAAAGGACGGAATGTGACGGATTTTTCATACTGATCGTGCCACGTGCAACGAAGTTTTCTTGCTTGATCCCATACTTCTTGCACTTGTGAATCATATTGAACGACGATGGTGTTTTCAAAGTAAGATCCTGATCCAGATTGCACGCCGTAGCCGTAGAGTCCATTTTCAGTGTTGCCTTGAGTTCCGCAGGAATCGATTCCTATATCAAAGTTGGCAGAGGTGTGACCAAGCCCAGCTGGAAGATGAACACAGTGAACATTGTGGTAGTGACCCTGAAAAATAATAATAATCCCATTTCAAGTTATTCCGTAGAAAATGCTTCCAAAATAATCCTGAAAATAATTTTTCATTTAATTCCATTTATATAATAATAATTAGTGTACCTTGGAGAATATGACTCCGTAAAATGGTTTATCAAAGGCAACGAACACTCTCATGACATTCTTCTCGCATTTAACTTCCAAAGAGACGATCTTGGGCATATCACCATCAGGGCCTTCGGGCCATGGTCCTCCAGGGTTGGCAGCAAGAGGTCCACCGTATTGAACAATTGGGCCGATATCTCCTCCTTCAGCATTCAGATCATTTGACAAGGCGATTTCCTTGGGGTTGGTGATTCCTGATGGTCTACCTCCTTGAATCTGGTTTTGGTTGGGTCGGTTGAGAACCTTAGGATGGCTGTTTCCAGGTTGTTGTGGTGGTCCAAAGAATCCGCCATTTGGTGGTTCATTGGGCTTACCATGATGTGGTGGTCTGTCATGATGAGGCTTAGGGCGGTTAAACAATTCACGGAGAATATTCTTAGTCAAAGATTCACCAGAATTGAAGCCGGGCCTTTGGAAATGTTGAGGGCGTTCTCGCTCAAAGTTAGGTTGGAACTTTGGTGGTGGTGGTGGAACTAAACCTGTATTTTTATGATTAGGATGAATTTGAGATTGTTCCTCAGAATTAGAATTAGATTGTGCATGTGCTTGTTGCTGTGCTTGTGCAAGATTATTTTGTGCTTGTTGTTGCTGCTGTTGTTGTTGCTGTTGTTGGAGGAGGTGCAAGTGCTGTTGGTGGTATTGTTGTTGTTCCAAACTTGGAACAACGTGAAGTTGCTGTTGGGATTCCTGACTTTGTGTCTGACCTAATGGAAGAACTTCGTTAGCCTTTTGAACAACAACTTCAGATCCAGACGGCAGTTTTTGTCTCAATTGGTCCTGGAGAACTTGATGGTGCAAGTTTTGTGGGTTGAATTGAGGACCGTGTCGGAATTGTTGAGGATGGCCTTGTGGATGACCTTGTGGATGACCTTGAGGAGGGAATTGTGGAGGGAACTGTTGTTGAGGTGGTCCCTGGTGTTGGAACTGCTGGGGTGGTCCTTGCTGGAATTGTTGTGGAGGAAGTTGATGAGCAGCCTGAGGATTTGAAAATTGTCCTTGGGGTCCTCCGTGGATGGGACCTGTAGCAAAAATATCATTTTGTCACAAACATTCTCTTTTAAAATCAAAATATATGCGTAAAAATAATTTATTTAGCTATAGGATACCGTGTTGAGGTATCGGTCCACGGAATTGAACTCCTGGTGGAGCCTGCCCAAATCCTGGAGGCATTGGTAAAACCACATTTCCAGGGAAAGTTTGCACAGCAACAGGAAGCGGCACTTGCTGTGGCTGCTGTTGGACTTGAACATAATTCTGTTGCTGTTGTTGTTGTTGTTGCTGAGCCTGAGCCTCTATTTGTTCCTGATGCCCACTTTCAACTGCAAGTTGATCTGGCACTTCATCTCCAAGACCTTGTCTTTTTTCAAATGATGCATCATTTACAGCCTTTTCACTACTAATTTCTGGACTTAGGTTTTCTCCAAATGAAATCTGAAAACAAAATAACAAGAACTCATTAGTTTAAACCGCTTTTGCCAAGTACCTCTATACACTATTTCATCAGTTTAATACAAAATGCCATTAATTTATATTGTGGTCATAGAATAAAACATTGCACCCATTTCTATGTGTTATCAAAAATAAAATACTTGCACCATGTAGAACAATACAGATACAGCGATAAAAGATCATCAACAACAGAAGTACGAGCACTAGGTGCAAAAGTAACAGTTTTATTAGTACACTAAAAGTGCTTTATAACGATATGCATAAAACATTTAGCATGACAAGAAGTCACAGTGAGCAGATCTTTAAGAAAATCTACATCGAGGCTACGGTCACATCGCGACTAATCTTTCATTCTTTCACAGATCCTCCTGGAGAGAAGATTATCAAAGCAAGAGAACATAACATGAATAATCCTGCGGTTTCATTTTATCTTTTGTACAAATCCCCATGCTCTTCTGTTTTGACAATGAGAATACGCATTAGCTACAACAGAGAGTCTAGCCTACTTTTTCCGTATAATCCACTGGGCATATATTTACTTATCTCGTCCACGAATTCACAGCAGTTTGCAACTATAGTATTTCATTTAGTGGGTTAGCCTAATGCAAACATAGTTACACTTTGTTTTGTGTCTCACTGTTGTATTTATATTCCCTAGGAGGTTCTACCAAAGGGATTTGACATCTCTTTAATCAACAGAGGGATATCACGACTACAGACAATAAATGCAAGTCATCTCTTAGGAAAATCATTAAATATTCTTGTAAGTGATCATGAAACAAGGTTGTTTATTGTCACACCTACTACGAATATGTCCTTATCATCATCGCCTTTACATATGTAGAGTATAGAGATGTACTTTTCAGTTCCGAATTCTCAACCAGCCCAAACTCAATAAAGTTATGGCTTTCCATTTTCAAAATTCAGTTCAAACAATAATAATTTCATTTGGAGAGTAGTTAAATCAACTTGTTTGTTCTTGAAGTGTTAGAATGTCTATTATATCATTATCACGACTCATTCTCTAGTGAATAGAGCATATAAATCAATTTGATATGCTTTTATCAATCTCCTACCTGTTCTTTGTATCTAGCTACATCAAAAATCTATTTACCTACTCACACATCACTTGCTAATCATATGAAAGCTAAGATTTCTATATAGATATCATCTATCATGCCACATACGGAAAAAAATGACAATGAAATTCAGTACCTACATTGGTAACCAGTGATTTTTGTTCGTCTCCAAAATGTTTACTCCTATTCTTATTATTTATATACATCATATGCGTGCTCTCGTTCTGCCATTTCTTTGCAAACAATTAATATGAAAGTATAATAATACATGTTCACTTTTTTCTAACACTGTGATGAAAATGTTTCCTATGTACTTAAAGTATGAAAGTCAGCATTTATTTAGTTGTTGATCATTTTTCTTTCCTATGCCCTGCCATGCCTACTTATCTATAGCACAGCTACATTACATTACTGTTCATGTACATGTATATAATGTTTGTGATAGTTCTGCCTATGCTTTCAACTCATCTGTCATTACATTAGAAATAAATAAAGGAGTTCTCTATTAATACTCTGTATCAATGTTCATATCCCCACACACACACATCAGGTAGGTAGTGAATTGCTAAGACTAACAGCAGCGGATTATTATTATCTTGTCTTCATCTCGTCATGTATGGTTTAGCAGGTTGTCTGCTCTGGTCTCTTTCTCCCCATTTATCTATAGAACACTCTCCCTTTGGAATTTTACCATTCTTTGCTCTCGTTTGACGTGCTAGTCTATTTATGACATGACAGCTATTACTTGTGCATTATACTGATGCCTTATTTAGAATCACATACACTTTTATTCCAGTTATTATTAGTGTTGTTTATAAAACCTTCTTATTGTGGAATGCCATGTTGATAAATACATATCTATCTATTACATTTTTTATTATTTCTCTCACAACAAGATACTCATACACCTACAATAAATACCTGTAAATTCTTACGTCTTTATTTGGCTGGTTTCTTTGAATCTTTCAGTATGGAAACTGACTCTTTTTGCTGTGATTTCTACTTTTGTATCCCCATATGAATTGTTTGCATTTATTATTTACAAACTTTTACTTTTACAATGATGCGGAAGTTTTTTGTGTGTTTTTAGAAATCAAAAGCTATTTATTGTACTCACAGATGCAGCAACCATAATATTTCAATTATTTCCTCGAAGCGGAAGCTAATATAAATTGAATATTTAAATAGGTACCAACATATCTATCTCCAAAAGTAAGAAACTAGAGCATAATATTATCTCTTTGTGTAACCATTCCACCTGCAGAGCAGTACAATTCATCGAGAATTGACATTCAATTCAGAATCTGATTGAGGAAGAGTAATGATTTATTTGAAATTTAAGGAAATGGGCAATTGTAAATAATACCACTTGCGAAAATCTCCAATTACAATTAGATCTATAGACGTTTGAATAGTTCCCAATACAGAGTGCTGTAGAGGGTGCAATGAAAATACTTGGAAAATCATGTATGCGGCTATTGTTAGTGTGTATTTAATACAGTGGGAATAATGCTTCATTTACTTGAGGGAATAGAACAGTGTGTATTAAAATAGCCGTAACGGTAAAGAGCCGAAAGGACTGTCATGTCATTAATTAGGCACAACTTGTGACGGTAATCACTAATTCTTTTGTTGCCGGTCGCCTCTCATTCGCTTCATTTGTGTGTTCATCAATTCTGAAAGATGACACTAAGTAGCCAGTGAACAAAAACAGTTGCAGCGCACATGACTCTATGATCAAACATAAATGCAAATGCATAGAAATGAATGTAAATGGTCACTCTATTAAGAATGACACTGTCAAACAAACCAAAAAATCAAGCAACTGACCTACAGACCTGGAATATTCGACAAACAATGCCATTATGAATGGAATGCTATAATTCAATTCAAATATTCACATACACACTACAATAAATCCTTAACTACCTTTCTACGAAGATGCTCTACAAAGAAAATCATTTTCCTTGTCCCCAAGAACACAATTATTACATGTGAAGTGGATAAATGGAGATAAAGGGAGGAAAGTATTTTGAAAATCATTAGAGCAGATGTGTTCATTAAATATCTAGAAAATCATTATGCATCGACAATTAAATTAGTAGATATACATGTACTGCGCGTAGGAATTGTTTTCCTGATTCTGTACACATGCACTTGATTACAATAGTCAGCAATAAGTACAGTTCCTAAAAGAGTAATAATAATGAGGTCGACAGTGGAACACGACGAAACAATTTGTATCCAATCTACTATTTGTTTAAATATTATTTTGGGTTGCATCTTTTGTAAATGCGACACGCCAGATGCATCCTCGCCTGTACAAATCAAATGCAGATCCTCTAGTCCTAGTATCTTACAATCAAGCCAATCTGCTAATCAGGACATTCATTTATTTTGCATCTGCCTTCGGTCTTCAAGAAGATGCAGTACACAGTCAATATGGTAGCCGAAGAGGACATAAACAAATGCAGACATATTTTAAATAATGCAATTATTTCATTTTATCGTTCCTAAATCACCATGTTGTTAAATATAGTATCGAACTGCAGGAGATTTTATCTAAATCATCATAGCCACGAGCAAATAGACAATAGGACACAACAAGAGGAACAACGGTAAAAACCCCACCCTTTGTTTCACTTTGCTTTTGTAGCTGATTAGGCAGGTAGGTACTTACACAGTCACTTGATCTAAAATGAGCAATTTACCATCACCACCGTGAGCCAGATATACTTAATTTAGTACAATACAAAATATCTATGTCCCTGCATAATTGCATTTGCATTCCAATCTTTACTTCGGGTAGGTAGGATGTAGGATACGCACATTGTACTACATACACATAATATTTATGTATGCAAATTCTATCATTACTTTAGTACCTATAACACTAATTCTGATATATTATGTAGCTCTAGTATGTACTAGCAAAAGAAAACTAAAGATAATTACCACTTTGTTACAAGTTATTAGGTTTTAGTATTTTTATGAGTGTAACAATTTGCAAGACTGACAGACTTGGCCTATTCTCTTTATACTTCCCGAGAATAAATCGTCCGCACTGCCCTAATATGTAAATACTTTACTTCGGGCTATCTTTATGTCACTAAATTGACAATGCAAGTGCTTCAAATAAGTACTTATTCATTTTAAAACTTGAAATACACGGAACAACGCGTAGCAAATCACGCAATATTCGTTTACACTGCATGCTAACAAAAACAGTTGTTAGTGTTCTCTAGTGCTGTTTCAATGCACAAAATGCTAAGTTCATGTACACGGGACAGTCATTAGAACTGAATTCCTTCTATTTCTTGTGTTTCAGTATTAAAATTGCGAGAAAGTTAATATCAAAACGATTGTAAAACAAATTAAACAAACAGTTTCATTCCCCAGGAATAGGCTTAAATCTTTCCTTAGTGCAAGTAGAAACATTCATAGTATAATGACATAATTGGGTTGACTATTGGTTTCGAACAGATCACAATATTTCACCAATCACATCAGAATTATATGAATTTATTTATGTTGAAATAATAAATATTTGCAGATAATATAAAAAGTTAGAAACGGAATTAGTTAGAAATTGTTCCATTCTGCCATTATTGTATTGAATCTTCAACTCACTATATAATGCTAATTGGGAAGTAAAAGAAGCATTTCCTTGCCTGCACATCTAACTGTTGCGAAACGATCAATTTAAACGCTATTAATCAGACAAAGGTAATTTATCATGACCTTTTTTAAAGAGCTGAAGCTTGCTCTCAAATTAAATTAAGAATGTTACGGCGGATTAGAATTAGACAGAGGGATATTTTCTCCTTGTATGTTATACTTACTACTAACCATGTGTATTAAAGGCAGATTCATCGTATTCTCTATACACGAAACCTAAGTCATCATAAGTAAGAGGAAGAATTGGCAATAGAAGTTAGTGCCGACTGTGAGCAATTGTGGCAAATGAAGATTTCACTGCCGTCCTCCGGATAACAATGGCTGAAGTATAGTCAGAAAATCAGTCAAGTCAATTGTCATTGTAGGGATAGAAGTCTGAAAATTTATAGCTTAAGGATTGATGTTGAGTTGAGCTTTGGGATAATCTCACTGATTGTCCTACATGCCTCGTAACTCAATTTAACTCAATGAATCTCAGCGTAAACAGACCATGTTACTGACTACAACAAGATCCTAGCAATGCTTTTCATTTAACATCATTTTTTCCTCCTAACTCATCTGTACAACTCCAAAAATACATGTCCTGTTCAACTTATTCTTTGTTTCGCTATGCCTTCTATTTTCATTATCAATTATGTGGCTACCACTACCAGAAAGATTTATTTATAAACAATTTTCACATTTATTAAAAATCCAAGAAACTACACGCTTGCTTCTTATGCACCTGTACATTTTCAATTTTTAATGCTTTCATTTATGGGAATGTAAAACACATAAATACCTTGAAACTTGCAACATTACAAACCTCATCCTTTTACATTTCTAGGAATTTACATCTTCTGAAAATAGCACATCTTGGCAAAAAAGAAGGTCTGTATTTACACAGATTGAAACTATTTCAGTCTATTGCGAAATAGTAATTGGAAAATAAAATAATAGGTCTATGTAATTACTGATTTATTGCTAAGTACAATGATGATTTTTAGTAACGGAGATGCATTGCCCTCGTACCATTATTTTTTTGTTAGGTAAGTCAAGATTGTTGTATTGAATGTGGATATAGATGCGTCACATAATCTGTTGTGGTGGAATGGAAACTCCTAAAAGTATGAAAAGGAGAAAAAAGTGATTTGAAAGGAAGTAGTCGTTTCAATAGCAAAGCCGCATAGGACAGTCAGTGGTATTCCTAACAAATAACAGAGTAAAAAGAGATTTTTGGTTACATACCCAGCGTGGATTACAACAGAATGTGAGAGAAGATTTGAGAAAAAGTCTATTACGGACACCTTTATCTATCACAAGTTACGTTGTTTTGTCTGCTCTGCTTTGAATGTTTGGTAAACTAAACTTTTTTCAATGAATATTTGCCTACTAGGCTGACTTGAATGAGCTAACTAAGTGTATTTCGTGAATCAAATGACTTTGCCATGAATGGGAGAAATTTTTTTGCAGCACAGGATATTCAACATTGACTATACCTACTTCCCATCACCAGCCTACCCATATTCCTTGCAATATAACCAAAAGAATTTCTGCTTTTTATCTATACTGTGCAATGCAATGCACTTCCAAGAAACCTAGCTCGTCCTATACCTTCACATAAATACACTTGCTATATAAATTGCAATCATTATGATGAAAAGCCTTTTTTTCTGCAAAGACAGTGTGGATCTAAAAATAAACTTTTATTCAGTCCTGTGGGAAAATGAGTGCGAAAGTTGGTTAATTTGCTGTAAATTGGATGGTAGTTTGGAAGAACCTTCTTTTTTAACCAAGACTGAGCATTTGTTCTGTAATACGCTATTATGTACACTTTTGGGCAAAAAGAGAAAATCTGGGTTACTCAATCAATACTTCAATGATAACATTATAGAAACTTCTGTTCGTACACTTTTTCCTTTCGGCATCCTTATACATTCCTCGACTATTGGTAGTTTATGTGAACTGTGTAATCCATTGTCGAAAGCCATGATTCTAATTCCAACGTAACTGCCCAGTAATCAAAGAAAATCTATTTTCCTATTATCTCTGCTCATTAATTCAGATTTTAATGAGAATTTTCTCAAACTGATTTTTGCAAATTCATTATTACATGAACTCTCGTTAAGCTTATCACATCATTATTACTCTCATAATCCCAATTAATTAGCTTTATCAAGATTCATCTTCATAATAATATTATGACTTTTCAACTAAAAATCACAATTACGTAGTCAACAAGTTTAAAAACACTTTTTTATGATTCTGAAGCCTAGTAGCACTGAGGTAGATTCTTATTACAAAAGCGGTAGCAGCGGTAGTATAGTAATAAATTGCTTCACTCGTTGTATAAAATGAAATGCATAATTTGCTTGTCTACGCATGCATTATGAAGGAATATGTTTGTGCAAATTAAGCAAATTATAATTAGCATTAGCAGATCTACTTTACTTACTCACATACGCATTACAGAGCATAACAAAACGCGCCTTCGCTCGCACTAATCTAACATACATACTTGAGCAAACAAATCTAAAAATATTATCTAAACCATGTCAATCAAATATGGTAAGTAAATACATTTTATATATTATTAGCATTCTCTAACATAATACCATGTTAAATAAGTTATAAGTATCTCTTGTAAGCCAATGAACTTAACCATTAAACAAAGAAGGTGTAACAAATCCATTTTATTAACAGATGCCACATGCAAAAACAATCATCACAAGTACAACCTACAAACCAATGTTTATCTAAATGATATCTACATGAATAATTTGTCAACATTTAAAAGTTAAATGACTCTTCCTTTGTATACAAAGGAAATCTACCTAAACTAATAGAAATATTTCATAGACATCATCTTTCACCCTTATATGGACTTCAATTTTAATAGTTTTCTACAGGGTGGTCGTAATCTCATAATTACAGATATACTAAACTAATTAGCAAATTCTATATAATAATCATTTTCCTCAATTTATTTTAAAACTGGACGACTATCTCAAAATGTTTAGTCGGTTAACTTAATGTGCAAAAGTTATTTGCAGGTGAAACGGGTGTTCTGGCGTCACTATATTCACATTCTAAATATTTTTCGGAATTAATAAATGCAATTGAGAAGGGTAAATCATTTAATTTCAATGTCTAAGCCATTCGTGCTAAGTATGTTCTTTCTGTTCCAATTCTCTATTATTCTACTTACGTACACGATGAACATTATACGCAGTGATAACATTACATTGTATGTGATGATGTAGTGTTTGTGGTACAAAGTAGTGTTTAGTTTAGAGAGGCCGTGTTGATTGCCTACTGAGGCTGTGCGTTGGTTGATGTTAGTGAGCGAGGTAGTGACTGAGGGATTCGCTCATTAGCATAAGAGTTAAAAGTTCCGTTATGCAATGAGAATGATATCTTGGAAATGGATAATCTGACTTGACTAAAATAAATGAGGAGTCTGTTGATTTGCATTAGTATATTATATGACGTACTTTTCAACACTTCAGCACTAGACTGCATGAGCGCTTAACATTACATGGCTAGAAATGAGCATAATATCTAAATGTGTAAGTAGTGCTAAGATAATTTATAGGTTTAATAGTCGTCTTGTGGCTTGGCTTGGTTGATTGCGAATTTGCATTATTAGTGGATGAGCTGACGTGACAGACAGAGACAGGACTCTTCCTTTAACAAAAGAAACAATTATCGGACCTTCCGACCGTACTTAATAACAACCAACTAAAATACTATTAAATGAACTTAGTTATAGTTAGGGCCCTTTATATTATGTTAAACTGGTAGACTGCTGTGTATAAATAGGCAACAGAAATTCGTTCGCCCTTTGGAGAAATACAAATATTTGTCATGTCAGTTAAACTGTGCCATGCACAACAAACAGACTATGCATATTTAATATTTATTATTTGCTTTTGCTCTCAAAGTAGCCCAGATGCGCTGCAGAGTAGATCAGGATCACTGTCACATCACATCAATCCTCTTCTCTCATTGTCCTTGTCTATACACTTCCCTATTAAGCTCCCAACGACGACATGTCATTCCCATGTACAAACACGCAGTCTTTATCTCTCTAACAAGTGAAAGATGCTAATTTTCGCATTAAACGCTCTTAGAATAATGAGACTATCTGTGAATTAACTCTAACTCCTTTCCAAATCCTGACTATAGTTTCAGTCCTATCCTATAATTATAAGATTTCATTTTTCCTTGTCATTTTTAGGACAAAATGCACAAGCGTCCAACTATAATAATTTATGTGCATACTTTTAAAGTGAACTAATGCATCTTTGTACTACATTAGCATCTTCCCTCACTAGTTTTAGATCGTAGCTCTGAATTTGAGCTATATTTATTTCACTCTTGAATCATTAGGTAATTGAAATCTGTCAGAAAATTAACAATATATGAAGATGAGCATAAAGATTACTATAGATGTAGCAATTAGTTAGTAAAGTACACTAAATTACATTGTTCAAATGTAGAGAAAGGACTACCTACTTAAAACACTTAGAGATAGCAATGAAGCGGGATCAGACACTTTATAAGGATTTGTAAAGATCCCAAAGTTAACTCTCTGAAGTTTCTCATATATTTTATTTCATAAGAAGATGCAACAGATGTTTTGAGTGCCTAACTACATTATGAGTTATTTGAGTGCTTCGACCGGAAAAACGATGCGATAAGAAAGATGTATTATAGTATGATTATCAAAAGAATCCCTGCTTACTTAGATTTTATTTATGCGTACGATAAGGACTAATTACTTTGTGGAGGAGAACAGAGAGTATTACAATTTATCTTTTATTATTATTAGCCATTTTTTAAATCCTTAGCCATTTAGGATTATGAAGGATTGCTTAATGCATTCATATGTAGTAATAAACATGTACATCAAACCTAGATTTTATTATTTAGTATGTTGCATCCTTCTTTCTTTATTCTAAACTAGGTAAAGAACCTATATAGTACGCAGATAGTAAAATAACTATGTTATGCTCTTCTCTACTACTAGCCATACATAATGTAGGTAACTAGTAATACTTTTAACCATAAACAACGTTCTCAACACAACGAGCTCTGCTACCTACAAATCATTAAAGGATTCCTAATGCATCTTCCCTACATTAATCCCGAATGCACTGAAGCTAGGAAGACGAGACAGGGTTTATCATTTTCAGAGCCTTATTCTATCTTCTAATTTAGTGTCGGTCTTCGTCTTGCTGCGGTAGTCACTTGATTCTTGATGTGTTACTAATACTTAATGCATCCATTTTTAGCTCTTCGTGTCCTCAACTTATTTTCCGAGTGCACTTGCATTTGCATCGCTCTTCCAAATTTAAACACGACAGCCTCTCACCATTTTTCTTGCAATAGACTACCCCAATAATTTACTTAGCTCTTCTCAGCTTTCAATATCTTTTTCTTAATTTTTCGAAAAATAGTTTTACGAAATCAACAAATTCCTTGCCACATAGGTATATAATTTATTTACTAATATTTCCAAATGGGGAAATTGGAAGATGAATTGTATAAAATGTTGTTTGTGTTGCTACAACTTAAATCTTACAAAAAATTAAATATCTATGTGTGTCTGTTAATAGACTTGTAGGATTACATATGTCAAGCTGGAGATGTGAATGTGGTGGAAATGAAGTTTATTGTTACCTTTTATTAATAGGCAGAAAATAAACTGCAGGAAGCCGTTTTTTGTCTCGTTATTATACAGACACATATAATTTCTATAAGTACTACACTATCACTATCAACAAATGGGAAATCATAAAAGAAAAGGATGGCCTAATGAATATGATTATAGGAATGTAGAGATGAAGCAGGAGAGATGATATAGAAAAAGCCGGCTGCTGGTTTCTACCAGTTAGAATTTCTATGGATGCACTACAATGCAGTAGGATGCCAAGAGTGGATTTACCAGTTTCGTTTCTTGCTTTGTAAAGTAAGGCTGAATGTAAGTTGAGTTTTTGTAGCAATATGGAATGTCTACGCACACCAAACGAAGAAAGCCAACCAAAGCAAAGCAAACCACAATGCATTCATTGCATGCATATAAAGGCGCAAGGAAGGAATGAACATGAACTAACGGGACTTTTCATTTACTATCTTACTACAGAGAGAGAGAGAGAGAGAGAGAGAGAGAGAAGTGAATTAAGTGAGCTGCCTTGACTTAAACCTTTACAGAATGAGTGTCTTGCTTGATGTCAGTAAATAAATAAGTCTCCCTTCCCTTAGAAAACCTTCCATTTCCATTCATGTCTACCTGTCCTCCACTTGCACGTAACTAAATCACCTGCATCTTATATTTAGAATAATATTAAAGTAATATTATATTTTCTTATCTTCAGAATAACATTACATCCATACACTAGCCATGCAGTAGTTACCTCTTTTACATATCATCATCGTTATACTATGTATGCTAGGAGTGAGTCACTTTGTGAAATTATGTCAATGTATGTATGTGTGCTGACACACTCGAGCAGGGAGTGTTATATGATTTTCCAGACGTCATTTCTTCCATTCATTTTTTTCCAGACAACTTTCTTTTGTTTGTCTATTGAGGGCATGATTACAATACACATAGGTAGTAAGCATTTTCGTTTAGAAAATTACGGTGCATTGCAAACCAACCCACATCCCAATGATTTCCTACTCCACTCACTCCACTCCACTCTGCTCTGCTTACCTATACATTCTGGTATTTCCTGTGTAAAAGGACTTCCCACGTTTAGTTGCAACTGCTCACTACTGCAGTCAAAAAATTAAGTCTGTTTATATGCAATGCAGGGATAGGTCTTTTTATCATTTTTGTCTTTGCCTAAATTGTGTCATCAAGGATTTTCCTTTAAATCCTTTTCAGTTGCATTTACATAAATTATGTATTCATGTAGCTTTGTACATTCACCATCTTGTGTGCATGTATTTACTCAGTGATTTATATGAGGAAAAAGTGAAGACAGGCACTTGCCCCATTAAAACACTATCGTTTAATGCACAACGACCAGGTAGGCTAAAGGTGGAACTAAATACAATACAGAAACAGAATGTGATTCCAAGTACCGTGCAAGATTCACATACATACATTAAATCTTAGTATCATCGCTTAGCATAGTGTACTGGTACTCCACAATTTTTTCGACGTGTTTGTAGCTAGTATTTACTTATATAGAATAGCCCACCGAGGGAACAGGTGTTAGTATGACACACTCAACTCACTTGTCCCTCATAGAAAGATAAGGAAAGGTCCGTTGTGAATAATGTCCCGAATGGGCACGCACTTTATACCTATCTGTGACCTATTTAACATGTTACCGTAAGAATTTGATTTTATATTTATTATGTGAACATAGTCAACTCAGTGGTACCTTACATATAAATATAGTCTATAAAATACATTTTTACTTTCTTTGCATTGTAATTAGTACGTTCTTTTATTTCAGGTAGAAAGGATGTGTATATAGGGATACACATTGTGTGTAAGGTACCATTTTTCAACCCAAGTCATATATTATACTCAAGGTAGAACTGAATTTTCTCATCTACTAGAACCACGGAATGATGAATATATAATTTAATCATTCAAACAGACAAACCACATTACATCCCACTATGCAGTCCCCGATTATTTTCTACCGATAGATACAGTAGTGTACTACTACAGGAGAATTCATTACTAGTTTATAAGTAGAATCGTTAGAGAATAAATACCTCTTCGTAGCTATTTTAGCCACACGGGAGTTCATAAATGAACAACAAGAAGAAAAACTAAATTACTCACTGAAAGATCTCATTAGAGAGCTTGTATCAACGTCAAATTTCATGCCCTTATGGGAAGAAACACTTTAATCACTCTCATACATCATGGATCTTCAGCAGCTGACTACTTTTACATTAAGTGCTGACTCTCAATCTTTATTTTTAGAGCGCTCTTTCATTTAATGATGGTAAGAGAGTTACCGAAATAAAGCCACTTTATTACAACTGTTCCCTTTGCATGAGGAACAGTCTTACTTATGTTTTCCTATTTGACTTGAGAAATTTATTAATCAATTCTCAATGTCATTTAGCGAATAATAATCATTTACTATTATTTTTTATGTCTTTATTAGATTGGATGGTTTTATATGAAAGAATTACAAAAATAATTTTATAATGTCAAACACAAATTATCCAGACTTTTACGAAAAGATTGTACATGCACAGAAAACTAAAGCCTATCCTATCGATGCGATAGAAAAAAGGGGAAAAGTTCAGCAGAAGATATTTAGGCTGATGTATACATACGCAGTATACAATTTGCATTTTACAAACACCAGCAAGTTACTTTGTAAAAGCAAAGCCTGCACACATGCACACTATGACTATGGCTAATAGCAATACTTACAGAAGATAAAAACTAGCTACAGGTGCACATTGTAATAATGTCTTAGCATGAACTGAGAAGTGAGCAAGGCAAGGTGGAAAAGCAGTCAACTCAAGTCTTGAACTAATCCCAGTGAATTATATTAGTAATATTAAAGATTGTTAGAACTCATCAGAAGAGTGACCCAGATACACACCTTGGAATGGTAACCCATTGAAAGAATAGCAGACTGGGTCATTCTGCCATTAACAACTTACTCTTTCCTAACTATTAGTATATTCGTATAGAGGATGTGTAAGGAACGTGTTTTGTGTTGGGGTTTCAGCTAGAGAGGTTATACTTATGTTTCTACATGTATTATCGTAATTCCATACGAGTTCCTCTTCATCGCTTCATGCCTTCAACAACTGTGTGTGATACATTATAACATTTTCATTACAGACAACAAAATAATCTTTCTTCTTTCTAATACATTAACTTTGACTTTGACATTTATCTGTAGAATAATGCCCACCAACCATACGCCATACTTCACTTCAGCAGTTCAGCATGCAGCTAAATTAAATCTCAATCTACGGAACAAACTCCACTAACTATTAATTCAATGTAAAATGTGGGAACATCTTCTGTAAACATAAAACAAAGCTTTATAAATGTTTATAATACGATGTTTGTGGATCTAATAGGATCTTTTCTGCTGCATTGCACTTTATTCATTCATTCAATCAACACGGACGTACATTATATTCTCATTGTATGCATTTCAGATGTATGTTGGTTGACTAAGCTTTATGAACGTCTCACGTCATACTTTACATTCGCAAATGCCTCCCACCATCGCAAACATCATCGCCTATAATACAACAACGGCAGCACTCTTCAATTTAATTCATTCATTTTATTCGCAAGGTAATTATAATATTACATGATAAATATACATGGACAGAGATAATGTTATGAAAATCTCATCATCATCACACCTATTTTGACAACTAATTTTTGTATGCTAATTTATTTATCGTTAATTAGTTTTCTTCTTTGACTGATATATGAATGTTTTCAATGGACTTTGAAGAGGAAAAGAGTAATGGGAAATGTGAGGCCACGTTGATATATCGTGTTGGCATTGCAATCGATAATAGACGAACAAATTTATGATGTTGCTCATTGTCAAATCTAAATGTCCACTTAAGTTACACGCCTATTTATATAGTGCAGAGACTGTCAAACGGTTTTTATCCACTCCTACCAGTTTGCAGATTTGTTTTGTCTTGTCAAGTGTATACTTTTATCATTTCGTAATTGTATTTCTATGACTAAACTACATCCAAGTTGTAAGAAAACCTGAATTAGAAGATAAAACTACTTATACTGTTACAACTTGGATATATCTTCTCAATTACACTAAGTTGACGAGGTTGACTACCTGTAAACAAGCCAATCAATTTTGTCCCTGTAAGATTTAATGGAAATCGTCTGCCGTTTTGCAAACGTCCATGTAAGAATTACTTATATTAATTAAATAGAACAATAAATTCCGATTTAAAGATATGTCTGTCTTTAACGATGAACGTTTGCATGTAGACAGGTGAGACAGAATAAATTAGCAGTTGTCTTAAATTAAATTGGGATGAGGAGGCTTCAAAATTTTTTTGTCTTGACCACACACAACGGCAATAAAAACACTTTTACCCCAAAAAAGACATGTTGACTGTAGATTTAATCATTGCATGTCAAAGAGAGAATGGATATTTGCATATAGAAAGATGACAATAGGGATTGTTATTACTTCTAGTGCACATGGAAAACACTTGTCAAGTTAGCGGCTCCTATTAACACGCAAATGTCACGAAGCCTACAATTTGTACGCAAATCTTATTGTTGAGATGCCCACAGAATTTCCAAAGTGTCTAAAGGTGCTCTTTCTAAACAGAGAGATAAGAGAAGAGAGACTTGATAACAAACAAATAAACAAGGAGAGGAAAGAGATAGGAAACTCTGTAACAATAAACTTTTCCTTGTTGAGTTCATTCATTGTGTGCCATGTCATGCCAGCCAGCCATCAATATAATGGCAACATAACAGAACAGTAACACTTAAATCTAATTCAATTTCGCACATCACGATGCATACGGAACACATCTGCTCTTGTATCTTCTTATGCGATGAAAAGAGTTATAGATAGCCGAGCGAGTAAAATCAACCTGCCAAAAAGTGAGCTTCAACTTGCAACCCTTTTTGTTGCACTCTGATACAGACAGCTGTTTTATCAGCACTCCAAATCAAAAATCTCATCTTTATATTGAAAGGAGAATCAAGTTCATAAAAGTAAAGTGATCATTATTCTTTGGCCATATGCATATGTTAGTGAAAATGGAATATAATGCGTGAAAACATTTTGGCTTTTCCACTCAAGACTTTTTGGTTAGACTTGGCAAAGAAATTATCTGTAACTATAAGTATCAGTTAAATACTGAGATAATATAGAACAAGGAAATACATTGCTCTAGCCAAAATGTGAACACTTAGTTCAGTGTGTGTAATAAAAATCAGTACAAAATTGTTTGGCTATCAGTGATAGAAAAGTTGATTTTCAAAATTAAAAATGAAAGTAGGAAATATTATTTGCTGGTAAGGAAAATGAAGGAAATTGGTGTAGTTGGTAGTTGAGTGTGGTATTTTCTTGTTGGGTTACACACATCTGGCCAGACTTGACTACTACAGCATTGATAAAATAAAAGATAGCTAGATAACCTATAGCCAAAAGTCAAATAGAAAAGAGCCATTAAATACAAATCCCTCATTCTAATGTAATTGCAATGCGCAAACGTTGAAGACGAAACAGTCAAGTCACCTAGCCGGATTTTGCCTACATTCGCCTTCTTACGTATCGTGTAAAGAATGCGTTTCAACTCCAACTTGAAGAGCACAGAAGCCAAGCCCATTGTTTATATTCAAGTTGAAGAGTAAATATCTATCTAATGATAAGCTGCTCTAGCTCATCTTTGTCAGCTTAAGCATTGGCTCTTCAAACTACAGATACTTTAACGAAATTTCAAATCACTTTAACTTTAGCGATGAAGCACAATTGCGCACTGCAACAGAATTTATAATGCATTTCAATGTTGTTATTGTTGTGCTGTAATAATGCAATGAATTCCCACAACAATACAAAACTGTAGCACGTCTACTACTACTCTAAGTCAAAGTCAAGCAAGAGGATGATGATGAACTTTTAAGAGAGAAGTGACTGACTGACTCTGTAATTTTCAGGTTAATCTGGTTAGGATTACTTATTTGAAGTTTTATTTTATTGCAATGTTATGCAAATCTATGCAGAGCGTATATGGACTCTTAAACATCAAAGACTTAATAAAATGAGTGCACATAAAGAAGTTTCTATTCCTCCATATTATTTATTAGCATCTCTAAACCCTTTTCATATTGCATTTTTATCAAGTGGATCACTGCTATATTAATGACCAAGGATTTTCCATGTTTTTATTCGGATTTTTATAAAGAAGTTAAAACAATAGAGGATTTTGAGAAAAGGAAAAGATCTAAATAACTGTACATTGAAGATTACTTTCAGTTATAAGTTATAACGTGTACCTAGCAAGTAGATCAATCTGTTAATAAGAAGAGCAGAATTTTTAAGATCAGAAGCGAAAATAGAAAGCAAATTCATATAGACAGAGCAAAAGGTGTAAGTAGATTAAACAATGAACCTACCTATATCTCTGCTTATCACAAAGAATTAACAACGAGGATATACAAAACAGAATGCACAGCGTGTTTAGAGAAATTCAATATTATGACTGAGTTTTTCCTTCGTTTCAGACTGAACTCAAGCCAAAAGGCAAAGAGGCAAGTCATGATGGCACACAAATCGAGGACGGAAAACAAAATAGCCCAACGTTCGTTAGTTTGCAAAAAGATATGCTCTTTAGGCCAAGGCTCATCTTCAGAAAATCATAGTTCCTCACTTCATTTTCAAGTAGGAAGAGTCTGCACACTGATGCATTCCTCGTCTTTCCCTCTTTTCCTTGAATGTACTTACAATTTACGCATGTCCACGACACAGTACCGTGCCAAGACGAAATAGTTTCCTTTTAAATTATCTGTAATATCCGTAAAACTAGGGAACTAAATATTAGTGCCTACTAGACTCTCTCTATATATATATATACTATTCCTATATCTACTTCATTCACAAATCACATCTTAGACAATTATTCGAGTAATTCGCCATGCGAGATTAACCTATGCTTTTTTCCCTCATAAAAACAACCACTTGTCTCATTAAATTTCACTAATAAAGAATAAAAGGAATTTCTCGCTTCGTAAAATGTATCAATTAAAATTAAGAAGCTCAAAGTTTTTCGCTCGGAAAGATGACATAGACAGATAGACATTTGTTGCAGAAACTTTGAATTTGTAGGTGAAGCAAAGGGAAGTGCCTAAATAATGTTTAGCGTAATTGTAAACAAGCTTGAAGCTTACTTTTGCTGAGGATGAGTCAGTCCACTCTGAAAACACGAAAAAGTCACGCTGTCTTTGAAATTAAGCTAAATATGGAGGAAGGTAGGCCAGTGGTCTACTGAACTCTTGTTCATTTCCATTTCTATCACGGAACTCATTGAACTATTAATGCTTTTCTTTCACCTAACCTAAAGTACCTGAAACTATTCATTTAAAAAGTGACATCACATTGTGTTGCATAGTTGTTTTCTTGAGAAAACTTTTACAGTTAACTGTACTTAACTATCTTTTACAATTGCACTTTCTTGTTATTGTTTTAAAAATTAATTACACAACTGCATACGCAATAATTTGTGGTAGATATCCTGAAAATACATTTCAAATATGCAATCAAATAATGAAAGGTAGGTGTGTGAGTGTGTGTGCTGAAAGGAGGAGTTCTAAGTTATGCGGAAAACTACAACCTCAACAGTTTTTTAATGCATATCCGGTTGAATGAATGTAAATTTAGTTTTTTCAATATAGTAAACAAGAATCTTGCTCATATAAAAGAGTACTAAGTGCTTGTAAACACTATTATTGCATGAACAACAACAAAGAGTGCCGTCAACATTTCGTGTAATTAGTGCGAAATACAAATAGCTATTTTACTACAAGTATTGTCGTTAAACGACACTTAAACTTCAATAACTGTGTCTAATGGTGGAACAATGCTTCCTTAATGAATGACCGAGGGCTGTCTCTCTGACTGCATCACTTGTTCAAGTTTTCTATTTCTTGTCTGTATGTGATTGCATGGGAATGAGAATGACAAATTGAGTCTCATGTCATGTTCCTTGTCATATTAAGTCTATTCCTCTCTGACTAACACTCTTTGGGCTACATAATCGCATTTAAGAATGCTAATCAAATCAGTTTGACGCACTTGAGGAGTTTCTCTTTGGGAATTTAGCTAATAGTACGGAGGAACAATTATGAATTTACAATTAGATGCTATTCATATTGAGTAAGACAAGTAGAAGACACTCACTTCCCATTAAATCTCAATGGATAAGCGTAGAGTAATTTCCTAACGATTTGATTAAACAATCACAGCAAGAAACTGGAATTGAATTTTGTGGGAATTAGAATGTAAACGGGAAAAAGTTGAAAGTCTTTTTTGGGATCCTTGAGTAATGTTGAAAGAGATTTCATAGTGCACTTTGCATTTGTAGTAGCTCCATTATTATATACTTCTCTCTTCTAATGTGATGTGTACAGGTACTAATAGCTACCTTTCCTTCTGCATCTTGCAAAATTAATGAAAAGAAATTGACAGTTTTGTTGTGGTTTCCTCTTGACTGTACTTAGTCTATACGTTGAGCAGTCAATTTACTGAAAGTAAAGTGTGCAATTATCTAGAAGATGAAAAGCAATTGCTTAAATTTTAGGGTGTCTGTCTGTCTGCTCCTTTTGCCTTCTCAATTATATAAATAAGAAATGGTTTGATGGGAAATTCGAGGCAATTCTTTCCTTGTGCAAGCAAATGTCATTTTTTCTCCTTATTTAACTCAGTCACATCCCATATAAGATGACATTTGGAGAATGCTTAGCATTTTGTAATGGCTAAAATAAACTACCACATAATTCTACTCCTTTTTCTACTACCACATACATTTTTGCAAACTGCAAACAATTCTTATGCAAAAATAAGCTACCTACATACAACTCCAGAGGTTATATACTAGGTTATTAACCACATGCAACAATTCTTACACAACTAGTAGAAAATATGAACTTAAAACACATCGAAATGCGGCAACGTTTTGTTTTTAGATATTGTGCAATTGGAAGTAGCGACGAAATTGGCACAATATCAATGAAACAATGTTTGGAATGTAGTACACAGTACTGTACATCTAAAAATATGTACATTGGAGGTGCTTAAAGAAAAAACTCTTACCTGTAAAATAGATATCAATAAAATTGATAGAGGTAATATTCTTGGGAGCAACATTTTTATTAATTTCTACAGGACCGTCAGGCGACCGTCGGACGTAGTGCCTGTAAACACAAAAAAATCATGTATTATGCACCAGTGCTTTTAGTGAAACTTGTATCTATAGATTATTATGAAAGCATTATTAGTAGAAAACGTTTTAATCTCTTGATTTTTAATCGTAATTTGATAATTTACATTAAATTATTATTAGCCAACGGCTATTTGAAAGGCAAATATGAAAGCTAGCCAATTCATTCGATCGAATCTACAATTTCTATAATAGATATGCTAAAGTATATTCAAAAAAATAGCATGTACCTACTAGCATACATATCATTATTCGAGGTAGAAAATAGGAAATTTGAAACACATTAGTACAATGGTACATAAAAAGGGAATTAAAGTGCTAAAGCAGGCTACATTTAATAACAAGCAGATAATGTACAGATTTATACATATTATTTAAAGTGTTCAAAGTGTGAATAACAGAGAGATGGCTATGGATAACGTTTCTACTCAAGTATAAAAATTTAAACCAGTATTGAATTCCTTGAGCACATAAGTAGATACACGTTTGTATATAATATATCTAGAATGAGAAGAGTAAGATTGATATTTGTATTGATACGATTCTCGTACATTTATGAAATAAAAAGTTAATTTGTTTTGGGGTCAGAATAGAAAAGAAGCAAAGCATAGATAGACGAGGCAACGAGCCAGACCAAGCTACACACTTGAATACGGAGCGTAAGTAATTAGAAACAAGTAGCATTGCATGAAAATACAAAATATTAACTCCTGTGCCTATGTTCACACACAATCAAAGTCAGTTTTCTTGCGCCTTTAGCCATAAAGTGAAAATTATTATTACGAGTCAACTGGGCATATTTATAAAGCTTCTAACTCTCTGACTTCTGTAATGCGTAAAGTGCAATTGAACACGAACTGGATTTTCTGGTAGGAAAAAAATGAAATGGAATTTATAGAAGCTCTAAGCATAACGCACATTTATATGCATCAATACTATCTCACATAAATAGATATTATTGTTCCTAGCTTTATTTGTGCTATATTTATATTTGAATGAATGAAAAAACGTGGACTTGATACTTGTGCTTATAATTTCCTTATAAATACACACTACATTAAATACCTTTATAGAAAATGTAAATACGGATGAATTGATGTTTAGAAAACATAATATTGTCTATTGTAATTTTATTTTCATGCATTTTTAAAGATGCATAGATGCATATAGCGTCTAATACGCTCTTTTAAATTAAACTACATCTATTCACAGAGAGATTGTGATTTAATTCGCTTCAAACACTTATCAGCTATTAGCAGGTTTTCAATTTCTAATGTAAGCGTTTAATAATATAAGGCGCCTTCTCAAACTCCACTCTATCAAAGGAACATAAGATAGAAATGCAGGGAGCAACCAAACCACTAACCACTAAACTATTTATGTCCTACTACGACTAAGTAATACAATGTGTGTATCTATGCACCTTACGGACAATTTACGATTTACAATAAGCGTAATGGCCAAATAGAGATACAGAGCACAATAACACCTGCCCGAAGAATCTTCTTCTCTACAGCTTAAGCCAAGTGCAATGGAATAGATTCATATGGTATACTCTAGCACAAATACTTTTCTCCTGTATATACACCTTTTCTGTAGTTTGTAACAGCAGAGTATCTTCTGTTACGTTGGGTGTTAAGATAATCCCACTCTCAGAATTTTATCCGTCTACCAGCAATCACTACTTTGTTGTACATAGAACTTACGTAAAGTCTTCCTGACCTACTTAATGGAGCAAACCAATCGGATCCAATCCCTTCTTCCAATAATTCTACTACTACTACGCTACTAACTACATACGTAACTATAATCTACCCAGAAACTTGTATTTGGTTAGCATGAAAAGCTTTAGAGACTCATTCTACATGTGTACATATAAAATTACCCCTACAAACCCACACTAGGATTCTACACGCAACATAATAGACTTCTACAACAACTAAATTCTCACTTGCTACTATGCACTTGGGCTACAAGTCGAAATTTGAGATAATTCATAAGAAGAATATACACACACTAAGCGTATGTCCAATCGCCTTACAAACTTTAAGGAGTCTAAGACGTATAAAAAGATATCACATCTTAGACTACTAATTTCCCCGTAATAAGTCATATAGTCAACATATTTCACATTATATAGTTACTATATCACGAATATCTTGTCAAACTTGTTCTCAACTTTACTAAACTCGGGTCGAGCGTCATGCACTGTACTTAGCTATCTGTATCTTATGAATTATCAAATCTCTCTAAGCCACGATAATACATCCGCCAGCACAAGACTAGAGACAAGATACAACACTCCAGCTTACACTTATAGTCCTTAAATCTAAAATTCCGGATTGTAAAAATGTAGAACAACATATCTGTCTTAAGTTGACATTTTATTCAAGATTTCCCAACAAAATCCCTATAATTAATTTCCGGAATTAAAGTGTATTAGCGATCTGGCATTATTTTCGTCGGTAGGGGCGTTTTATAGTCTGTGGAACATTAATTTAGTGGGTATGTAGTAACTTCTATCTCAATAATAAATGTAGAGCTACAATGTATTAGCAGTTGATTGCATAGACCAATTGCTACAGATCTGTTCATTTCTATGTTACACGTACTCGTCTTCATTCAGTGTAAGTAAGTCTGCAGATAGAAATTAGAATGTTATCCTATTAGCGAGAGAATGTGTGTAGATAGGAATTTACAGTGCATTCTGTTCGTAGGAGCGTGTAGTGTTATTCTTTGTGAAAAGAAAAGGCTACACTCCTAACTTATTGAGTGTGGTTTAGTTTGTTTGTGCCAAAGGTTAAGTTCAAGTCCAACATTTCTGTTCTGTGTTGTGCTGTGTAGATTGGATGTTCTTATCAGTTGGCTTGGCTAACAATGTTTTCATTTATTTATCACTACGAAAGAGCTCGGCAAACCCCTCAGATGAGAAAATTCATAAACAAGTCGAAGATTCCTCCTTCTTCAAGTTGGCTAGTAGTAGTAGATTGCATTACAATGCCCTATCATGAGCTCACTCGTTTTCTCTTGCTATAATGCAGATAGACAGGGTAGACTAAACCGTCCCACCAACAACAATTACTAACACAGTTTGTATCTACATATGATGTTTGCGTCTGAATTCTAAGAGCCATGGCTATGCTCAATTTCCTACTTACACAGATTTATAAGAAAAATGAGATTGAGCGGGGGAATGTGTTCGGACATAAGAAACCATGTTAGACTCATATAAGAACATTTTTAATAATATTTGTGAGACAGTACCTGTAATATGACTGATATGTATTTATGCGCCAAATCATAGTTTTTGCATGGTCGGAGGTTGGGCTTTTGGCATTGCTATTATATTCATGTCCCCGTATAATACAATAAAGGCAATAAAGGAAGAAGTTAATATACCTACTATCTAAAATTGGTTAGATTCAGACATTACATTAGAATGTGAACTATTACAAGAAATGTATTGTCTGTAGTTACTGCACCTAAAATCATTCCGTAGTATTTCTAATGGCTCTTTGTAGTAATGCTTTGGATTCCCTATAATAATCTGTATAATGTAACAGTTAATAAGGCTGACAAGAATGATGTGCCTATTGAACCTGGTCTCTCTGTTCTCAGTTTAAAAGCAATGAGATTCATTGTAGAATGAAATCTGTGTCAGCTTCATCACTAGTTCAGACTAATATGGAATGCCTCTCTGTAAATAAACGTCGTAGATGGCTTTATGTGGGCCAGCTAAATTTATTTGGTAAATAATTGCCTGACTATGTAACTGTCGGCTCTGTCATATCAATTTTCCTCACTATACAACACAATCACCATATTATCCATCTTCTCGCACACACAACTCAACTCGAGTTTATTTCTGTCTATGCAATTCTACTTTTTTCCTTCTCTGAGAGAAACGACCGCATTTGTTACATTCCTTCTTTTCAATTGCAGTTCCTAAATCCTAACTTGATGTAAAAACACATTTTACACAGTATTCATGCAAAACCCCGCTGATTTTGTAATCTATGAAAAACCTCCTTCACTTCGACGCAACTTTTTTCCCCTTCTGTGCACGAAACTGAAACGCACATTTTAAGAATAGACAAAAACCTTGCAAATAGCGACTAATTACTAAACAGTGCAAGTGTTCACATGCACCTTAGAAATAGTTAACCTAATTTAACTATTAGTACCTACTTCCTATAACATCTACACACAGATCATTATAAATCCCTTCCACCTTAATCTAAACTTGACATCTCTAATTTTTACTTATATTCAATACACTTACCTTACCTACTAACATTGATGTGTTGTGTATTTAGCAAGAAAATTAACACCAGAGCTGAATAGTCTAAACTTGTGGCTATAGAGCTACAATTCTTAGTAATAAATATCGTGACAAACTTGCCCCGTCAATGTCTTAATGAATCAAGAACGAACATTTAGCATGAAATCTTTTAATAACCAGACAAAAGAAGATAAGTAAAGCAGAGCAAGTGTATAAAGAGCGAAAACTTTTCATCCCTCTAATCCTCTCTGCCTAAATCTTAAGCGACATCAGCAGTTTCAACATTTACATCTAGCAAGGGATATGAACTTATAAAAAACGTATTATCAGCAAGAGATTATTATT
>JAAAYG020070681.1:5371-16975 GCA_009936455.2 Tomocerus minor
AAAACTATTGAAAAATAATAATTCAAAACGAAACACTGAATCAAAATATGTTTTTAAAACTTAATTTCCGTAGGTATTCAAAATGTTTTGCATTAAAATGAAAACATTGTAAGGGAGTGGCTGAAAAAATGGGGACCGGGAAAGAAAAACGGAATGTATGGACTGGACTGAGAAAGGCATTGAATAATATATCTGTGAACTAATAACAGCAATGCAATAGAAAATAGCATCCAATAAAGATTCCGTCTTGTCTCGACTTGACTTTTCTGTCTGCGTTTATGTGTAGTCTGTATGTACGTACTTAAAGGAATACGAAACCACAAGATGGGACGATGAAAATGAAATACAATAGCAGAATACAATAGGAGATGTTGAGTAGTTAGAAATAGTTGGGGAAGAAATCCGTATTTGTATCATAGTCTTAGTGATTTTGAGAGTAATATATAAAGAACGTAGTTTAGTACTCGTGTAGTTGTACGTATGTATAAAATACACGTTTTATTTGAGTATATGGATGCATGCTTAAATGGAAGGCCAGGCCAAAAGATGAAAATGAAACATCGGCGGACAAAAAGGATGCCGCCGTTGCTCTGTGTACATCCCTATAAATTATCTGCAAGTCTGTCGACTTATTGTTATCCTATCCCTACTTACTTTTCTTCCAGCATAATGCAACACAATGCATTATCACATACTACACTATTTACTTGTACGAAATCTTGTAGCCCTACAACAATGTATAGCAAGTAGTAGTAGTATTAATACAATAAAGAATGGGAAAAATAACAATACGAATTAAACCTTAATATATATTCATTGCTATACACAGACACAGTATACTTTGTATATTTTGCTATATGCAATTCAATGCATTACGTTATTTCTATGTAAGAAAGCAGATAATCAGCAGTGATACAATGTATGCTTACTCTTTTCCTATTCTTTGTATCATCAATATGATATTGTGCAAGAGGGTAAATATGATCTTTGTATATGGTATGTGCATGGTGTATATGCCGAGAGTACTGGTATGTATGCAATGAAGCTTCATTCCATCTTATTAGATTTTATCATCCTAAATAAGGAAAAGATTCCAGATTCCGCATTAAATCTTCTCATTGTCTGATACATAATACATATTGAATTTACTACAAATTGGGCCCTCAAGCTTCTACTTACTACAATGAGCACATCAGAGACGGAACTTACATGCTCTTCACCATCCTCTACTAACTATGTAAATTGCGGCTGTTGTTTTCTGATTCTTTCTTATGAATGTAGTTAAAATGTGCAGTTTGGCATGACATGGGCCTGCTTTGCTACAGTCATTATTCAAAATTCGAATTCCTGTAGAGCAAATAGCTATTTGTTGTACCTGCCTGCCAAGCCTACCTTTGTTTTTCTTTTCTCTCCTCTGATCTTGCCGTGAGTTTATAAATATTCAAGCAAAATTCCAATTTAGGCATGCTCACAGTTAAGTTAACACTTAGGAAAATTCCTGTTTTGCCGCCATAAACAATGCTTTTCTAATAAATGATTTTCTCCATCCTTTGTTCGCCGAGAAAATGTGTCGATAATAAAGTTCAGACGGGAGCACAAGCGCAACATTCGTTGACAGATATTGAGGAAAATTCAATTGACTCTGGGAAAGCATCGATTCAGTTTTCCACATATGAACCGAGGAAGAATGAAGAGGGAGTAGGAAGTTAGTGTTCAAGAAAATTATACCGCTGTAGGTGGATGCGGGTATCTTTTCTGTCTTTTTAATAGTGTAGTTGCTTTTGTTACGATATAGAAAATTTTCCAGTTCTGTTTCCAACTTGAAAACCGGAGTTTACCCAGCTCCATATCAGTATAATGTGAATGTGTATTATTATAGTCAACTCACATGAACATGGCAGGACAGAGAGGACATAGAGAGAAGCACAGCCCATTTTAATTGCCGTTCCATGGAGGGATGATGCGAACGGTTCCAGGTGACTCCTGACACTGAAGATTGGTTCCTCTCTATAAATGGGTGCTTTATTGCTTTTCTCGGAACTACACCGGATGTTACCATGCATTTCTACACTTCCAACAACTCGCCTTTGCTTTCCTACACACATACTTAGTTTGACACGAGGGAACCAAAATGCACACCCGACCTTTTTTACTGTACATTCCAAAAATGTACTCCCAAATATTAAGACTTGTAATTTATAGTGACAAAAACCTGGAAAAGAAGACTATTTTTATATCCGTGTTTATAAAATGAATTAAGACTCAAGATTCTATTTCTACTGCTGTTTCATGCTATACGAAACTGCAGCACATGACGTTATTGTCTCTGCATTCTGCATTGAGAAAATGTTTTCGATTGTAATATAGCCCAGAGATCTGTTGTTACATGTCACAACACACTGTTCCCTCCTTGTCTTGTCAGTCGCTTCCTTGTAATTGAATAGGGCAGAGTAGCTAACAGATAGGTATCTGCAACAAAATGTTATTTTCAGACTTTGAACAAAAGTTTTTTCCCTCTTCTTCATTTCTTCCTAGAATCTTTCAATGAAGCATAAGAAAATATTTATTTACGTGCTATTTTCTTCTTGGAATTCGGAAATGACTTACTATTACTAAGACTTCACAATTCACTATCAATTTTCCCCAGAATTTATTTCGTAATATTTACACTATACTAACTGGGCTTATTTACAAAGAGTGCAGTGATATTTGTACTGTACCCTTGTAGGAACATTGCTATTATTTGTGCATCTATCGAATAATTGTTTCATTTACAATGCCAGATTAAATTTTCAGTAAAATAAAATATTCGAATTTCAGGGGTATAGTAGATACTCTCCGCACCCCCTTGAATGAAATGTTAAATAGAAATAATTCAAATAAGCTGCACAATTTTTGCAATTATTTCAAGAGAAAACCATCTTGACCCACCACGTAGTTTGTTTATCAGGACCTTTGTTAGCTTATTTTATTAATCCCATTATATTTTTTAATTTTCGAAGTATCTTTTTCAGCTTCCATACTCTTTTAAGGAGTGCATGGAACTTTGGATATACTAGGTTTTTGAGAAAGGATACCTTGGGCCGAAAATTTTAAATTTTTACCACAAGGAATCCATACGCAGCTTTACCGCCACGGAGTGGTGTGGTAATCCAAAAGCAAAATTCTGATTCCGAGACTTTCAAAAAACGCAACGCGTACAGAGTTGTAAAAATATCAAAAGCTGTGGAAAATCTCTATACATCAGAATTTGCATTTCTGTAGTTTAAACATGAAAAAACAAAATACAATTTTGCAATGCATTACTCCCACTCCATGTAACCCCAAATATTAGCCCCTGAAATTGAAATTTTGAAAATCGGCCGCTCATGATGCCTAGATAAATATGGGTAGATTTCGATTATGGCAACCTCGTTATTCTAAGTTACTCTTTTCGGCTGCAATCAGGAATTTCCAAAGTGCCAGGTACCATTTCACCGTAATGATGGAATCATGCTTAATTTTACATTCGCAAATAACCTATGGTTGAATAAGAGAAAATCAAAACTATATGGCTGTTTAAATCAATGGTAATGGTAACCGGAAAGAACAATTTGGAAATAGGTTGAGCATTGTATTATCACTTGCAATTACCTATAGCCTAGCAGCAAATAAAGAAATTGTAGACTGCTCGGAAAAGGAAATGGAGGCATATATTTTCAATCCCTCTAGTTATTAAATTTACCAATAATATTGATCTACATTCATGAATATTTAATTTTGTAGCTGTCATAAAGTCGTAATATCAAACTATTTATCTGTATTCATCTATGTATTTAGAAAATCGAATACAAGCGTAAGAAGTGGCAAGAAGAGCACGTATTAACATTATTCTGTCTCTGTCGAAAATGTGTTTGTATGTATTGTGTTTGTGTGCTGTGTGTGTCTTCGGATAAGTTGGTAAAGCTAAAAAGCAAGAAGAGCGTCATGTAAAATAAAGCCGGGGCAAAGAAGGGCAAAACATCAGGCTTATTGTAGTTTGGATGAGAGAGTCAAATGAAGTGAAGTGAACATCGACAGGCCCAGCAGCAGCATACAGTAGAATACACTAAAGGTAATTTGATTGGCAAGCAAAATATCGGTAGCGTACGTGCGTGGCTTGGAGTGACAGGATGTAAAATAAGATCTTCCTTTGGGATATTGACAGGTTCCCCTGCCACGCATCATTATGTGATTCTATACTTCCCACACTGTAGTTACACAGTCAGCAGTCTGTCCTTAATACTAATAAGTAGACAATATCTGTATAAAGATAGTCGAGTAAACTTGAAAGATTTCTTCATTCATTTCTATTGTTGCTCTGCTCTCCTTTTCCTTCGTCTTCTGCTCTACCCAGTCAGGCTATCCTCCGTTTCATTACACCTCGGCTCACACTACACGAATATCTCCACATCACATCTCAACAGTATAACACATTGTATGAAATAAAGACAATATAAATATTTATATCTCCTATGGTTCCATTTTTAATGGAATATCGAATCTAACATCAAAGCATAGTACAGTAAGTAGCATAAACTTGGAAGAAACTTAAATTTGACTCAAAATTGACTATATAGATCACTATAAACAATTTTTGAGGTTTTCGTTAAATATCAAAATTCAAGTACCTAATACCTTTTCTACCATCTGTAAGTTATAAGGTTGAGAATTGTATCATTATCATGAAAATAATGAAACGGACATTATTTTTTTCGTAAATATGCTGTGAGCAGCATGTTATAATATTCTTATAAATATGTTATTTTAGTAGTGACGGACGGGACGGTGTTTTTCGTGGACCTTTCATGTAGCTAGCAGTTATGTATTCTATTAGTTAAAGTAATAAGTAAATCTGTTGATGCATGACAAGTGTTGTGAGCAAAGTAAAGGGCAGCTAGGTAGACTAACTAACATAATAATGTAGCTATGCAAGCTCTGCCCATCCCATTATCAATTTGAGCACACCATGGCGAATGCACTAAATCGGCTTTCCCTATCAGCTTACTCACTCAGCTAGAGTTCACAGTAGTGTTTTGTTGTTGAAATAATCAAAGCAGGACGTCCATTCTCATCCCATTACATTTTTACTATTGCTTGCTGCTACCTCACAGTAATTTTTTCAGTCACTTATAGAGTTACAACATCAATTGAATATAATGGACTAAATATAGTGGAGAGTGGAAGCAAGTTCACGAAAGTTGAATTGAAGGGAAGACAGGAAAGAGACGATTACGAGATCGTGGGGCGAAAAAAATTGCATTTGTTAGGATAACTATGATTAGCTCGAGAGAGAGAGGTATCTACTATGTTATGAGAATACTTTCCCAATCATGAAAGTAGTAGACTCTATTTAACAATGTAACTTTTCTGTTGCTGCTTTACTTTACATATAATATGAGTATATTTCTATATATGAATATATGTATAAAAGGGGCAATTATGAATATAATAATTTTTAATAATATTTATAAGGATATTATTTATATATACATAAATAACCCCGGTTAGTTTACTACTAGGATTGGCTAATGTATTGAAACATGTATAATATAATATGTCTAACGAATAACGATTGGTTATTGTAATGTATATCATGGTAAGTCACGTAAATAATTTGATAAGGAAAAAATGAGTATATAGTAAGTAAGTAGTAATCAACTCTAAAAGCATTAGGCTGCTCATAACTTATTTAAATAGTAAAGGGAATTCAGTTGTTATTTAGCTTAACAATGGGGATGGCTGGAATGAAAACCACATGAAATTCAATAGGATTTTATTTGGAGAAATGTTGAACAGATCTCGTCCGTAGGAGGCTTGAGTGAGATCATTTCAATTCTCCTCATTTTATATCACAAACAGGAAAGTTAAATGGTTAAATGCTAAATAAAGTAAGGAATGGTGGAGAGATAATCGGATTACCCCACTAATCCATGTAGAATGTATGTGAAGGGAGTTTTATAAGGTAGTTAGTCGTAGAGTGAGTAGTCTTATGTAATAGAATCACATAGACGAGTAAGTAGATATAGAGCGAGAGCAAGCGGCTTCTCATCTGTATTTATACTGGCAATATAATCAAAATCAAGGCATGGTTAGTCGGAATTGTGATGGAGTGGTGAAAGAGATAGCCGCCCAGCTTGATGGCTAGGCAATTTGTAATAAATGAAATCAACTCGCTTGAAAGAATTAAAGGTGGTGCATTACATGTGGAGGTTTGTACTTTTATAAAAGCACAACTTTGCCAGCTATGTAGCTAGCACCAGTCTGGATACAGAGTCAACTGCTGTAGGTATGTAAAGAATGAGACTCTTGTACTTGTACAGTGAGGATACTTCTGCCTGCCTGCCTGGCAAGACTACTACTTTAAGCAGGGAACGTTAAAGTAAGTAAGGGGATGTTTGTAAGTAGGAGAGAGGATTAGAGGATTGCATCGGTAGGATTGAACAAAAAGATGAGGTGACATAAGGACATCATAAGACATATTGTGGAGTTTAGTGGTTGGTTGACAGTTGATTAGATGAGAAAGAGGAGGAAGGGTCTAGCATTGACAATAATGCACAGGTAGGAGCATATGATGACAGAGAAGGAAAAAAAAGCTAAAACTCAAATCCCTCATCCTCCTCTGTGTGAATCTAACTTTTCTGTACACTGTGTATATGTTCGCATAGATAGCTAATTTTTAGATAGCTAAATGTAATAATGCGTAGGTATTAAAGGGATTTTGTGTCAGGTACTAAATAGCTAGTCTGTGCATTGGCTTATCCCTGTGTCTGTCTGTCTGTTATCTGAATACTCGTACGTAGCTATTTGTAGTTGGAATATATTGTATTGTTAATGTTAGCTAATGCATGTTAAGAGGAGTACCTAAAGTAATAATAAGCTTCAGTTCACACACACACACACACACACACACACATATGTATATTAGTTGTAGTGTCAGTGAGGCAGGACAGAAGTGAGTAAATCCACAATTCTTTATTGTATGCTGAATGTAAGGTAAAGATTATTTCTTGTATAGATTGCAAATACGATAGGCAATAAGTACCACTAGATATTCAATGTATGTAGCGAGTACATTGCACAAGCTAATAATAATATTTTTATAATGTTTGCTAGTTTCTTCTTTAGTTGAAATGAAGTACCTAAGTAGGTACATGCTACATAGATAGATAATTGTGATTCTGTGTAATGTAGCTACACACTAACTACTACTCTCTGTACTTTGTATCTTAAGAGAAAAGAAAAATGAGCGAGAGAGGGTTGTTTTAAGGCCAAGAAATAGTTTTGCATGCTTTGGGATTGTTGTGATGTGTTCTTGTTGTGAGCTGAGCTCTGTTCGTCAAAAAAACTCTTCGGATAGATACATTATCTTATTTGTGTTGTTCGAGGAGAAGAGTCTGGAGTTTAGTTGGGTTGAGAGAAGATTGAGGAATCAGAATCAGTAGTACAGTGCATTGCAGTGTTGTGCAGCAGGTGTTTAATTTTTTACTCACATGTGGGAGGCCTGATGTCATCATATATCATGCACGTACACCTGAGCAGAGGCGGGACGTAGGACGGGCCTTTAGCTTCACTCCTGACAACCTCCAATCCAAAGACTTCCATTGCCCACCATTCACTACAACGTTTACTATACCATGGACGCCTTCCTATGCTCTCCGAAGACACGGCAAATGCATTCACCTCCAGAAATCCAGATGGCAGCCCCCTTGTCAATTCCCATTTCTCGCCAACTTGCACTCTCTTTCCGTTTCTCTGTCTCACCCTGTCTCAATCTCTCCGCAACTCAACTCTCTCACAAACTCTTCTTACTTACACACACACTACTACAGCTACATTACTACTACATGCATACAAATACAACTCTATTTTCCCCAACATTCTTCTTCTTCTTTTTCAGACATGCACGGACTCTTTACACATATTCTCATTCTTATTTTTGCACATTTTACTATTTCGCCAGGATGTTTCTCTGGTTGCTCACACTTAATTACTATTTGCAATTTGTACATAGTAGGGGTGGTCACTGCAAATATTCAACTTTTGTACAATTGCAGTTTTTGGCATACCTCAATCGACCTTGTTATTAGAATTGTATTGTATATATGCACATCAGGTACTTTAATCTAAAACTCTCCTTTCTTATGCAGAACCCATTTGGCCATTAGCTATTCCATTGTACGCTTAAGTTTAAGTATCTGTAAATCTGTAATCTCTAGCTTCATCTTTCCCTCGAGATCATATTTTATCTTGGAGCTCCGCTAGTCATAACACTTGTACTAGCGTAGTTAGATAGATACTTATAATAATATTATCTACATACTTTACCTAGCCAGGACTACTTTCATCCCATAATATTCTCGTAGTGAATAGCAATCTCTGTGCCAATGTCAGAATGCCACTTAGGAAACCAACATGTTTTCGCACAGTGAAATATATTTCCTATCATTCTTAGGGTAATGTGATAATATTTGCTAATAGGTCAGCAGAAGAACCCTACATTCTCTGATTTATTTATTTGCTTTTTTTTCACTTCGTTGACTTATTAGTACAGATTGGAAAGAGTTAACAAATAGTCTACACAAATCAATGTTGATTGCTGACAGTTAGCGTAATTTGTCTCTGGAAGGAAACAAAAGTGTAAGATGATTCATTGCCGTTGTACTTACATTTGCTGATTCTGTTAAGAATTATATAACTACTCGTATAATAAATACTATACACCTTGTAGCCATATTAATCATGCATCATCAAGGAAGTGTTGATTCTGTTGATGAGTTTACAATACATATATAGCTGAATGTATACCATATGCCTATTAACACGTTATAATTGTAAAATGCAAGTTATCTGCTGAACTGAGTTTTAAGGCAATAAAATTATAATGAATAGATATGCTATTTATTGGGAATATAGATACCCTATGCTTATTTACTGGCAATTACTATACTAATTGCCTTTAATTACAATTACTAGCATTAAGGTGTGCATAACTTACATAGCACCTACTGCACCTTGCAAATCAAGTTAGGACTCTCACGTAGAACATCTGTGTTCGTGGCTAATATATTATATTAATTCCAAGCTAACAGTAAATATAATGAAGATGACATTGATTTGATAAGGGAAAGAAATATGCAAGACTGGCAATTAGGAAGAATGACTTATCGTTATCGTTAAGTATTTATTTAATTCCCTTGTATGTTTACTTTTATAGATAGTCTCCATTGCGCGTCTGTCGTGTTGTTTCAAGTGGATTTACATTCGAATTCCCATTCCAAGTTAGGTAATAAGTAAAATAAAATGAAAGAACAAGTCAAATGGACTTGGAAATACATGAGAATAAGTAATGAGACATAGGCAAGGCATCTATAAAGAATATAACTACATGTCTGTGTCTCCCTAGTTCAAAGCAACTATTATAATGGACACGCAGCTGGACGATCAAGTTCATTTCGATTAGTCAGATAGGATCAGTGATAGTGTGATAGTGATGGTGATAGTGGATCAATGCAAATGAGGGTAATAATGGAAAATACTGTAATGCTGAATGTCTTTGGCTATGGGATTTTATTGTATTGATGGCATATAACAATAAAAGTAATAGCTTAAAGCAAAGCTAACTATTAAACCTACATCCTAGACTCGAATTTTTCTGATAGCTACAACTCTACCTAGGTATCGAGTATCGACAATTTTCACTGTTATAATAATACTATAATAATATAAGAGCCTACTCCTCAAACTTACAAAGGCTAGTTCTGTTTTAATTTAGACTTCTTTTTCGCTATATCCCCTATAAGCCATTGTTTTTGTGTCCAAGTGAAGCTGTTAAGAGAGTTAAGAATAGTTTAGATAAAGAAACGAGCAAGAGGTGATAGTAAACAAGTTTCCGAAGGGCAATTAATATTGGGATGATTGTAACTAATGAGGATCACAGTTTGGATGATGCATTTTCCCCGGAGAGCTAAGGAATCTGTCTAGGACATTAAAATACAACTACAACAACAAGGGAACATCGAAACCACCATACCAACATTAGGAGCACAACAACAAAAGCAAACCAACTGGAGTGACAATAGTTAGCATTAACAAGGAGATGAAGCTAAGCCATGTTGCAATGATTGTTCCGGACAATTTGTGATGTGATTGCCTTGTTGTATTTCATTGTGTGTAGTTATAGAGTCAAACGTCTGTGTAAACGATGATAATGTACCTGCCCCTTCTCTATACACACCTATACAGATATTATTATTGCAATATCATTTATAATATAGATATACGTTCTCTATACTGTATACAGTAGAGCTAAATACCTTACATAATAAGGTTAGAATGAGTTTAATCACAATGTAGAAAAGTTGAGGTGTAAAGTTGAAAGTAAGATTATACTGAGCAAAGACAAGAGCGAGAGAGAATGGTTTGAAGAAAGGAGAGATTAAATAGGAGTAGGTGCTTTAGGTGAAGTTATATAGGAGATAGATGTGTTTATATGAATCTGTACAAGTGATGGGGATAGAGGCGAGAGAGTTAGAGAAGTGGTTTGTATGGTAAGCTAAGTAGCCTCCGAGGATAATATAGAGAAGAAGAGCACGTCAAGTCAGGTGAGTGTTTTTACGTGACAACAATGGATGTTGCCTCTGCCTCCTTTTCAATGATGGCATAAATTAGGTCTGAAACAGGGGCAATAAAACTGCCAACTTGTAATGTACTTCAACTTCGTTTTCGATGCTCAACAGCATAGGATGGCTGATGGTTCGTGTTAATGCCATTCTGTCCCTTGTTTTTCGATAAGAGAACTAGGCTAATTTTTCAACTTCTTATTACTTGACTAAGACTCTAATGTTGTTAAGTTACCTATGTTATGTCTTCTTGCCTAGCCTCTTTTGACTATAACAATAATAATAACAACAATTGTCTTTTTCTCTGTGGCGAGGCAAAGAGAGGGCTACCTATTATAACCTACTATAATATATACTAACTATAGATAGATAGCCCGGATAGGACAGAGCAGAATCTCCAGAATAGCAAAATATCTGTGTGTATTAGGTACCTACCTAAGGAAAGACATATCTTTATGCTTGTACAATTATATACACATAGTGTAGAGGGAAGAGATAGAGTTTCGTCCTTTTCGTGCCTCCTTCCAGTTAACTAACAGATTCCTCACTAATATAATAGTTAAGACTGCCAAAGAGAGTAACTAAAGTTGATTTGACTTGAGTTTAATACCTTACATAATGCTTTCAATGATACAATACAGTGAAAATGAAACGAGGGACTGGAATCTCGAGTGGACACAACCAAACGGCCCAATGAACATAATGATCATTACGAACAGAGATGAAATGAGAAAATGAGCTGACCAGACTGGACTGCTACATACCTCGGCATCCACATCTACTTTGTATCAGACAAAACCAGACATACTTGAGTAGCTACACCACCATCTCCCCTGCATCCTTCCCTCTCTGAATCTTAACTTTTGTTCACTTGACTGGAATTCTCTCTATCGTGTCAACTATCTCTTTTATAACATTAGCATTTTACTATTTACACTTGCATTGCATTAACATCTCCACAACA
>JAAAYG020070681.1:28543-39191 GCA_009936455.2 Tomocerus minor
AGAGAGAGAGAGAGAGAGAAAAGGACATATAGATAGAACATATCCGTATAGAATGAAGTGAATTTGGAGAGAGAGAGAGCGTGGAGATAAGTTGGCTTGGTGGCTGGCACTAGTGCACTGACAGGAGAGTGTGTAGTTTGTTGGAAGAAGTAGATAGTGCTGTGGTGGTGGTAGCAGGGAAGCCGGGATGTAAATACAAAGTCTGCTTGATGCTAGGAGGCAGAGGGTATGGCTACAGATATACTCAGACTATGTAAGTGTATATAAGTGAGTCTAGTTGTGTGTGCTGTGGTGCTTGGGTTGCATTGCCTCGACTCTGATATAATGTTGAGTGTGTTCAGTGATGGGATTGAGCAGCTCACGGAGCAACGAGGAGTGGTGTAGATGAAGGAATGGCCCAACCCAGCCCCCCGACATCCATCCATGGAACGCCGGAGTTTGCCGTCCAAGGGCTGACAGCTTATCCATTAGTTGGCGGAGCTAGCTCGATGATTGACAATCTTGGCAGTGCACGACGTGCGTGCATGTGTTCCATCGCTCAGCTCCGTTCTTTCGTATCGCAGCCCTACTACTAGCACTCTCCTGCAACCTCGTAAGAATCTTCTTCTATCTACTAGCACAGGACAGGAAAGGCAACTGGAAGAATTCTCAAAGCAGTCAACGAAACTCACATCACATAAGAAAACGGGAGAGGAGAGCTTTGCCTCTGCCGTCGCTGCTAGCTGCCGTGTGCCGTCTCTCTCTCTCTCTTGAAACTACATACACTGAACTCACTACACATACATACGTACTAATACTATCAAAAGATAAGTACACGGGATCGTATAGATCGTAGCTACAGCAAGAGACAAGACACAAACCGGGCACAACTCTTTCTTATAATATTATACACACATACAGTCGTCTATCCATTTATTGGACGTCGCAGCCAACAACGTGCTCTCCGCATTTCCACAACTCGACACCGGGACGGAGACGACCAACATTTGTTTTGACGGACTCATTCCTCAAAAACACCATCCGCACACTCGGCAACCAATACACAGATTTTTTGACTCCAGTGCATAATTTCCACATTAGACAAGGAGCTAACACAGAAAGGAGTGATTGAAGGGAAAGAGAGAAAGAGACCTCCCTCTTGTTCATCCTCTCGCTCACTGTGTGTGTCTGTGTCGTTCGCCAAACAAGATATACTTACATGCTGACAGTAGACACTAAGGTGCAGAACGGGTGACATTGCTATGCGAGCATAAGCTCAGTCAGTGACAACACATACACACTTCATATATTATACCGGCGTCTTTTTACGTCGATTAACTGTGAACTCGAGTTCTTGCCATTGGTCACCAGCCTGTCACTAGTGTCACATCACTCCACATCACCTTTCAATTGACGAGAAGAGCTCTTGTCAGTCTCACTTCCCTGCACTCCTCCGACCTGACACACAACAGACAGTGATAGCATCCTTGATAGACGGCCCAGTTCCGGGTTGTGCAATATCCAGTGTTTCATTTCATTCTAATCTGAAAGCAAACCATCAAAGAAAGTTAAAGAAACAAAGTCAAGGTTCTTTCAAGTAAACACTGGAATTCTGGAACTTGCAATAAATTATTTTGCGAAAATTATCAAAGTGCCCTCCTGGAATTTTCTACAAAAAATTTTTTCTCAACACGCCTGTATGTAAAATTGTGTTTTATTCAAATTCATCTCTTCACGTCCAATTATCAACTTAGTTCAATTTTCAGCAAAAATCAAATTTGGGTTGACACAGTGAAGTGAAAAAATTTAGGAGAGAACTTAGGGATTTTAGAAGTTGAGATACCTACATGGTTTTGAGAGGAACGTGCAACAACCGGCTTTTTGTCTCAACTTGAGCAATTAATATCTACCGAGTTCAGTATTTTAGAAGCAACTGTTATTACTACAGTCAATAAATCTACACTTTATGTGCAGAGCAATAATATTGTAACAGTATTGGAAATGAAAATCATTTTAGACTAGATTCATTCATTGCTGGTTCACTTTAGTTTTGACTGTAATTAAATGTGGAGAAGTTGTTGGAGGTCTTTTCTACATTTTCTTGTGACAAGATCAAAACAAAGCTTCTCTCTCTCACTCTCTCAAAGTCTCAACTGATTTAACTGTATGAGAAAGAGAAGAGGATTTTATTTTAGGTGAATACCACAACAGTACCATTTACAATTTACAATCAAATAAAATCAGTCATATAATTATATACGGTAATAGAGATTAAAGCTACCTTTAGCTCAATGCTACATACTTTAGCTCTAATAAAATAAATACAATAGAACACAAGTACATAGACCATATAAATACACTACATAAACAAACTGGGCAATTGAGTGTAATAACCAAGTTGGAGGAGTAATAGCCATTAGAGATAATATAATAATAGATCCGTGGAGCATTTACTTATATATTAGCCACGTTAACTAATAGTAAAGAGTGGAACGAGGAGAGAGGAGCGAAAAGCAATAAATCAACGTGGTTTAGAGCATGATAGTTGAGTAGAGGGTAATTGTCGTCGTAAAGCCTGTTCCTTCCTTCTCACAGCGGCTCTTATTATTATGCTATTTATTTATTTGTTGAACTGGATTGTGCATTCGATTTCTATCAGCAGCATTCGATATATATTTATTACCTACTCTTAAATTTTAAATCCTACAAACAACAAGACAACAAAATCCAAGTGCTCAATTTATATTCATCCTAATAATCCTTAAGCTTACAAAACAAAAACGTACAGATAGCGAAATTTTTACAATCCCCTTCGCACTATATTTAATTCTTGATACATTTTCAACAAATTATTAATAAGCATCTCGTTACGATTTCCAGGAAGAGTGAAAATCACTATAAAATTGAAAATCAAGCCAAAAGGAAGCCCCACACCAGAAAATCATAATTTATTGAACAAAGGAATTTTATCTCCAATTTTCTTCAGTGCTTCAAAATCAGCAGTTGTTTTCTACTTGAGAAAATCATTTTCTAATCAAGAAAACGAAAAGTACAACGATCCAACAAATATAATCACTTGCTGGAAAAGTATTATAAACTGTTAACACAGCTTTAGAACTCTTATTACTAGTTATTGCCTACAGACAGGAACAACTTGAATACGGAAAATTGAGATTTGAAGGAAATCTGCAAAAAAGTGGAGTGAGACAAGTTGAGACAGATTAGAATTGAATTGGATAGGTCGACTTTGACACATGGTGTTTCCTTCGGTTACATTTATCTTCTGTTCGTATATCTACACAACAATAGAAATACAATAGAAGAGTAATTTGATCTCCAAGTCTCTCTCTCTCTCTTTATCAAATCTCACAGAGTGGTTGTATTGTTAATGTAATGCTTATTCTTGCAATGATATTAGATCTCTGACTCTACTTGTGTATATCAACATCAATTGTGTTTATTTTTCAACTACATAATATACAACAAATCAATAGATGAACAAATCAGAAAAAAGCAAGTAAAATTCCGTTACAGTCACCGCTCCATGAAAACAACTCTTGAAAATCAAAGAAAATCATCGATAAACAAGAGAAAAGCTCTGCAATTCTAATGCTCCAAGAATCCGTTCAATCGGTAAATAGCTACAAATATAGTTGCAATCGGAAATAGAAAGTCTCTCGGCTCGTTCAAAGGGAAGAAGACGTCGCTTCGAATTCCATGTGCTTCGCTAATACGTTTTTGTGAATCCGTTCGTGTGCAAAACATTAAACAAGTCAAAGAGAAAGAAGGGGAATAAAATAATTGCACAGTGCTTTGATTTTTTCTCACATCAGTGAATGTGGTTTTAAGTCTTTACCTTTTTGGTGGATAGGAATCGCATTCGGATCACAATCCAAGTGAATTTTATTATTCCATTTTTCCGTAGAAAGAAAATATATATCAGAGGAAAACAACGAAGCGAAACTAACCGGGAAGTCAATTGATTCCCGGTGGACTTTTCAGTTAGTGAAAAGTTAGTGCTGCCAGCTTGCTCGGCAGCAGCGGCTTCCTAAGCCGGTACACATTTTTTCACAAGGAGTGATTTCAGTGTACTGGGCGGGTTTTCATGGCCCAGCCACGGGTAAGTAAAATATTTTATTTATTACCACAATATTATGATTTGAGTGTTAAAAGCTTTGCGTATATATAGGGACCCACTATTTCTACCATACCATAGTCTAGTTGTAAGAACATGACAGATATATATTTATATTTCTCTCCACTACTTCCAATTTGTAAATGTTTAAAGTGTGTTTTATGTACGTACGGACTTCTGTCGAAAATAATCACACAAGAATTGAGATATCCTTAACAACTTCATTAGTTAGCTCCTCGGTAGTACTACGTTACGTCTATTATGCCCATATGTACCGTTAGTACTAGAATATTTATCACAAGTTATTTCAATTTCTGGTTTTAAGTGTTCTCAGCTTCGTTTAGCACTAATCTAAAAGAGAATCTATAATGAAATGATGTAGACAGACAGCAAAAAGGAATAATGTGCTCTTTATGTTATCAAAAGGGTGCTTTTTTAAATAAATCGAAGGGAAAATCTCATGAATCATGAATGGTGTTCAGAGAGTGATGTGATGGCATATTACAACTACCAATGCATACACACACACACTTATCTGAGGGAAAATAATGTTTTAGTGGAAATTGTAGGAATCCTGAATGCAAATTGTAAATGCACTTGTAACGGAAGGCTTTTGAAGAAAAGCACTTTGTCATACAGATCCTAAAGCGCTTGTCAGAAATATGTCAAATAAAGTGTGTGTCATAGGTCGAGGGTAGACTAGCCTTCATTTTAGTTCTGCCGATCATCTCAAGTGGCTTTTATGTATTCATATCGGACACGGCCAACAACTACTAAACTAATAAGTAACCAAAAGGGCTCGTTGCAATTCGCCTTGTTATGGCTTGGGGTTTATTGTCACTTCAGTTTGAGTTCTACTTAGTGTAATAAATATTCAGTCAATATGTTTAGGTTGAAAGGACCCATGTAGATATTTATATGATTTGGCAGTAAAAATAATGATACAACAAATAGGAAGGGATCCTGCCGGTAGGTTAGCATATTTGAACAATAGTCTCAACAATTGAGCATTTATGCTTTTATAGATGGTCAGATTGTTATTATTATGAAGGTGTTTATTGTTAGTCTATTTAATATGACGTATTGAGTAGTATAAAATGAAAAGCTGTATCCGAATCCACTAGCTCCAATCCAATGTGGAATGTGTATGCACTAACAATGATGAATCGTATGCGGGCATTCCATTTCATTTCGCTGATTCAGAATGATTTAGTTGAATTTAGTTGCGCTTTTCGTTTTTCGTGTTGAGCTGAACTATGTACTATGTACACAAGCAGAACACATGCTATATTACAATATTAGAGAAAACAGACAGGACTTGAAATCTGAAACTAACAGAACAACATAACACACCAAAACACATTCATACATAAACATAAAGGGAAAAGGGATAGAGGAAATAGGAATATATCGTCTCGTGGAAGTGGAAAAGGCTGAGAGGCGATAACCGAAACAGACTGTGAGAATGAAAATGAATGTCGAATGTCTAGTTAACATATTGTATATTGTGGTAGTGAAGTAGTAGTAGCACTACCTTAGCCTTGCCTACTATCCGAAATAAATGATCATAAATTTTCTAGTCCCAAAATTTTTTGGCGTACTTCCCTATGTTCTATAGAGATTTGCTTGGTTGGAGTGGAAAACGGGAAAATGAGTCTAGTACAATATTCTGTGCGAGTCCATCCACCAAAAGTATAGATTGCTCAGCTTTCCACCGTCAACCTTCGTTACTACAATAATAATATGTTAGAGGATAGAATAGCGGGAATTCACTAGGATTCTACTCAGTTGACTCTTGACTGGAAATGATTGTATTATCTACACATTTACGTCTAGTCTACTACTCCTACTAGTTTACAAAATCACATAATTCTGCTAACTACTCTGTTCTGCTGTCTATGAAGATTACCTTCCACAAACTGTCTAAATAAATGGTGAATTGAGTATTTAGTTAGTTCCGAGTCGAGTGCCATGCCACTGTGACATGGCACTATTTCTCTATTGATCTTCCTAATTGTTACTTTTCCATTACTAATAGAGTTCTACATATTAGAGGCATAGAATAGAGGAAATCCTATTTTAAAGTTCCTAAGGGTAAATGGATATCATAAGGAAATACATATATATATATATATATATATATGCATATGATGGTTAGTAGTAAATAAGTATCGTATCGGTTAATATAGTGACCCAAAGTGACATTTAACCACAGATTATTCAGCTCCAACCAGTGTCAACACATCTACTCCTAATAATTTATCTTGCACCACTCCGTGTTTATTTATGTGCTGAAAATTAACCATGGTCTCTTGGAAATTTTTTGCCCGCTTAATTTATTACTTTTTGGGATAGCATTCCTCCTTTGACTTCCCTGCGCGCGTATACAATACTTTATAACAAATATCCTTCACTACAGATACAGACTTAAAACTAACATTGCTTTAACTGTTCTTTATAGTAATATTATGTAGCCTCTCTACTCTGTGTGTGTGTACCTACATCAAACATTCTGTTTAGTGTAGGACTACGCTTTGCATTACATTACATTACACCACACACCATTTCACTGCAATATATTTTCCACGTCTAAACGTTGTTGACCTCACAAGGTTACGTTTGACAATTCATACACAAAGTCCTGTCAATTTCATTACATGCTTTACTTGGGTTTCACTACACTTGACTCAGCTTTGGCTCGCTACAAGAACAACCCCTTCCTGTATATAGGCAGAGCAGTAGCTCATGTACATAATCAAAACTTCATGTCTTTATCTCTTCCATTGAATGAATAGTTAGGCTCACCATTAAACCAATTTTAATTGTTGTTTTTATTTTTATTTGTGATGAGGGGATTTTGTGAATTCCTCGTTCCACAAAAATTGCAATGTTAAGCAAAATGTGTATTTTTTGTAGGCTCTCAAACCACACATTTATCTGGTATAATTTTGAAAAATAGAATATAGCGTGAGTCAAGAAAAAAGTTACCTAGTATTTACATGAGATAAGCGTTGATTTCATCGGAAAGAAATTTAATCTTGAGATCTTTTCTTTCATCGCGTCACAACATCATGTTGCTTATTGTTTACTTGTCGCGATAAGTTTGAGACTCCCTTAAAATCTTCCCTAACTATATCTCGACAACTAATACGGGCATTATAAATGAAATGGCCGTATAGATTGAAAAAATATAAGCATTAGGCAAGCTAAGCTTTAGGGTTGGTGGTGATAACTCGTCTTGCTGACTCATTATTAACAGCATCAACATCACATCGTCCTCTTCTCTTATGTAAATGCGTATTGGATGGGGACTTTGGGGATAACATCATCAGTTTTTGCTCCTACTCTCTTTGCAATCACATCTCTCTGTTTTTCACATCATATACTGGCCATGCACTGACTGAACTGAATTGAACTCCATTTATTCCTGACACACATATAAGTAGATTCATTTGTAATTACTTGGATTCTATATGCGCATTTTAATAATGTACCACATCAAGAGTTAGGTATATATCAGAACATTATCTTAGCTGAATGAATTCTATGGCCAAATCTCATATCTACCAATTTACAAGATAAGTATTGCTAGTATAATATTCTGTTCATGTTCAAGAATGCATAGAGATAGATGGTATGTATAAAGGAATCTTTTGGCCATTAGAATCTATAAGTATAGTATCTAATGAATTATATGGTGACCCAGTGTTGTCACTTTAGCGGCCATAAATTATTTTTTTACATTAAAGAAACTTTAAACTGCTCTTCGGCTTTTCTCTTTATCTCCTACTGACTCGTCTGTCGATATCAGCTTTCAGCAAGACGTAAATCTCTCAAATAGCTCTTGGTGCTTATGTACAGCTAAGCATCTACCTATGCAAAATAAATGGAACAGTGTCTATGCACATTAAGTCATTTCATCTCTATGTTCACTAAGTATCTACTTAATATAAATTGGATATTGCAATATTCCGTAGACATCTTTTTCTGAGTAGCATATTCAACGAAGAAATAGTCTAGCCATTAACATGGGCATATAAATAGCTATGTTATGTCACCCGTAACTAAAAGAGTTAAGCATTAAGACTCTTGGTAATCATTACTAGTTTTTTGGGAAGAAAGGAATTTTTATCACCTGTTTCAAAGGGTTAACTCAGGGACTGCTTTAAGTGGGTTAGGAGTTTTTGATAGATTCTAATCAAAGTCTGTAGTGTACATACCTTAAAAGATAAGCCGTCTTTGTTGTTCTCTGTATACGCGGGGATATTTACATATAATAGCTGTAAACTATGTAGAGGACAGACAAGAATGCATGCACTATTCCATAGTCAGACATTTTGTATTAGCTAGAAGGTTTATTTAGTGTTTGTAAATATAGGTAAATTTTAAGGCTTAGTTTATTGTGTGGATAAGTTGCGCGTTAGTCTTATCCCAAGTTAAATTGGTAAAGGGCAACGCAATGTGTACTCTAATACACCAGGACTAATAACAATGTGACAGCCACGACGTCTCTGACGCCGCATGACGTGGGAGACAAGCTTTGACCCCCTATTGACGAACGATTGTTGATTGGAGGTACATATACAAATAAAGTTAAGATACTTATGGCTGTGACACGAGAATGCCATGACTTACAGGAAAGAGTCACATTTTCAAAGGGCTTCCTTACCATTGTGTTGTGGCTAATTGTAAATACATGTGGAAAATTTCGGCTGTTTTCTGCAAAGGAAACAACCCTCGATACTCATCAACAACTGGAAAACTGTGTGCAGTTTGATACAGTTATTTCAGTATTTCACGCTGTGGTTTTCTGAGTTTCTGATGTGAGGGCGAGGAAAGTCAAGCGAGGCAGGGCTGAAAAATGCTAAAGTCAAGTTAATTGAAGGAGAGGCAGGAGAAGGAGCTTATGTTTCTAGGTAATTATTCTGGGAAATAAGTTTTGATTTAGACAGAGACAGATTAGAGGAGACAGAGCGGTGTGGCAAATGACTGGCTGACGCTGATGGACAGACGAACAACTCAAATCACAGACTCTCTCTCACTCGAATGACTCTTAAGGGTCGGGTATCATTGTCGGGTCTTTCGTTTTGTTAGTTTTGGTTATAAGCCTAAGCTTATATATTTATAGTTACCTGCTTATAAGCTTTAAATTCTAAACACTAATATCCTATAATAAGTACACGGACAATGTCTGCTAGCTATTTAGCAAGTATTTAAATCATAGCTAGTAGCACTAAATTCCATACGAGCACAATAATGATGATTTTAGTTTAAATGTCTTCGTTGTGTGTTCAAGGGAGGCGAGAATTAATAGTTTACATTAGAAGGGGGCTAGTTAATACTACTACATAAAGAGAAATAGGAAAGAGCTACCTATAGGTATTTGAGTGATTGAATATTTGTAGGGCAGCAGGAAAAGGATGTGTTATAATAGCTAGGGTTTTGTGCGCGGGTACTTATTAGCCATCAATATTTCTAGCGGGCAGTACCTAGCACTTGAAACTTGTTTGACGTAGGGCTTGACTTCACATCAGTTAAACAGTGGAGAGAGAGTGTCATAGCATTCTGCACATTTTGTAATGGACGTCGTCGTGGTCGTAGTTGTAGTTGTTTTGAAGAGGCGAGAAAAGAGAAGTTATCTTTTAAAATAGTTAGTTGTCTCTCGCCATGAATGTATTTTGTGAGTCTAAATGATTTACGAGCATCCAGGGTCCTCCGTAGAGAAAGAGAGTCCCTTTTCCCATTCCGTGTTTGTATTATTGCGAGCATTTATCTGTAGAGAATTGGATGCAATGTAAGGGATGTGAACTGGGGCCTTATGTATCAATGTTAGAATATAGAAGAGGATCCGGAGCGTAATGTAGCCCTTGGTAGATGGCTTAAATTCTATTTGACCCGAGTAGTACTCTTTTGCTCGGCTGCTTGATGGTTCCTTACTTTTACAATGTATTTTGTTGCCGTTCATGATAGCATTACGCACAAAGCATTATTATCTGTATGTATAAAGAGCGAAAGGTATAGAGGGGCAAGACATATATTTATTATAAGTAACTACGGATGCATGCATGTAGATCTCTTTTGGGACATAGACATGGGCCCGGGTCTCCATTTCCGATGACATTAAATTTCAGTCACCTAAGGGAAATCGTGCGGGCAACATCACGTCTCCACATTCATTCAAGGCTCTCATTCATATGCCTATAGTGCAAAAAAGTGGCTCTGTTTGCCCACGTTCATTGGAATTCGTCGTATTGACTTTAGTCTGGCTGGCTGTACAAACAAATAACGATTTGGACATTTGTTTTTGTGATTCTTGGCTAAGGCTGAATAGAGCTGCCTGCCTGCGTCTAACATTTGAATTTGAAACTGTTTGAGCGAGTGAGAAAAGAAATCAAAGAAAAATAACTGTCTCATTAGAGTCATGCAATAATTTGCTGTAGGAGGTGGTTTCCTCTCGTCACAACTTGCGAAAATAGTGATCCAACAGGATTGGAATCGAATGAGCCTTCTCCCAATGAATTTGTTCTGATGTGT
>JAAAYG020070792.1:13956-29581 GCA_009936455.2 Tomocerus minor
TCTAGTGATTTAATACCTTTCTAAAGATGAACATCTCCTTCACAATTTAATTTCCATTAAAATCACGAAATTGTTATCTTGTCCTAAACTGAAGATTCTTTGTAATCGTGTGTAGGATCTTCACCTTGTGGTTGGACACTCTGTAATAAAATCGCGTTGGTCTAAGCTAATTGTAATTCACACTCACTTCTCTTCGTTTCAATGTTAACTTTTACAGAACTTGTGTGGTGTATGGAAATTAGAATGTACTTTTTGAAGATTTTGGCAATTAGGTCTTGAGCATGTAGTTAACATCTTTGTTTAGCATCTAAATGCCAAAAAGCATTTAGCGTTTAAGAAGGTTGTTAGTTGACTTTGTCATTATTAGCATGATCTTTGGCTGAGAAAGGGAACTGAAGTAAGACATAATAGTAACAATATTGAGTAAACAGTGTTTGTTCATTACTCTGATTATCATGAGATTATTATTATTATTGCTACAGTCGAGTGGAGTATCTCTTCCTGAAGGCTTTTTGAATGTATGTATAATTTCATCTCTTCATTACAGTAGATAAGCAAACCGCATCATGTAACCTTTACATATGCAACCACATTTATAATTTGCCTAGAATTACTAGTTTCTACACACATCCTTATTGTTTTCCATTCTACCATCTCTTGCATCTATACAAAACACAATGAATGAAAGTCTATGCCTATTATTATAGGGATCTAGAAATTCATGTGCATTCATCATTCATCAAAGCAAAAGCAAACTTCCGTCTATTTGCATTTCTCTTTTAAAGGTCAGTTTCTTGAATGAAGGAGGGGGAGAGGAACTAGTCAAGTAGCTAATGGCTAGGTGGTAGAGGAACTAAAGGCATGAAATAACCAAACATTAAATAATCTAATGCGTCTCAACTATTATTTACAGAGTTGGAGGAAATGATGGAAATGTACCTAAGTAGATTATTAGAAGGGAAGCCTTTTCTTTTCTGGTTATACAACTTATATTAAATCTTACTCCGTAACTATTCCATAAAAAACTGGAATTACCTTTAGTTACCTTAGATGAGTTCATTAATTCTCAAGGATTTGCACTATTTCAAAGATCTTCATCTTTCTGCTCAACTAATAAACTTCTAGATCATTTATTCTCATCAATGATATAATACAAGAATGAAGTAATAGAATATGTCAGGAGATACTTAAACATGATGCATCTTTTTCCCCCTCTTCATTAGACAATTATTAAACATCCTTTTCAAGTTTACATTATGGCCACATTTATTATGAGCTACTTAAAAGTCTATTGCATGCTACTACCCAAAAGTTATGGTTACACATGTAAAGGAGGTGATTTAATCTTGCTCCTCTAGATTAACTCAAGGCTAAAGTACTTTACTAGGTATTAACTGTTCTAAAATTTAAGCCAAGTAAGCGTAAATATTGTCATAATTATGCAAAACGCTCATTAATTATTCATGCAGTGAATCTAGTTTAAAAAGATGTTAAGGTCCTGTCTTTCAGGATTAGTGAGACACATTCTAAGAATTGTAATACTATTTCTCATCTCGTCATCCACAAATATCACCAGCGCTAACCAAATTGCTTATTATTATAGGCCTGTGAGTGAATCAGCTTTCCTCGTAACTCAAATGCAAGGAAACTTTTAAAACTACATTTTCAATTCAACCAGTTTTATTTTCCAGATTTGCATTTCACTAATAATAATAGGGGAGGAAAGGTAGTTAATAATGAACTTGAATCTGTAACACAGAATCGTTCATAAACACGCAATATATTCATTGGAAGTAATTCATCCTATTCAGCTGTCGTATTTAATCGACATAAAGTATTACAATGTAGTGCAGTGCAATGTGAGGAATTGGGATTAGCTTTATAACATTTTCAGATAAGTTCAACTTGGCAAAACGTCAACGATTTGCCTTTGAAAAAAATGGCTGTTTCAGTAAAAGCCTTTAAATTGCTACTGTTGGCGGTAGTAAAAGTAGCGTATTGTAATCAATTGACTTTTAACAATGAAGCAGGATAATATATAGCTCTACAACAATCTCGGCTTTGAAATTTAGAATTTTTATGGCATAGTGGCAGTTAGTGTAGAGACCTATTAATGTGTTCACTTTGAAATGAAAATCAAAAGACGCAGTTTAATGTTGTCATCATTCACGATGAAAATAATAGCGTCCATGAGGATTTTGTCGTGAAATGGGCACAGAAAATGTCGTTTGAAAAGGAGTTAAAATGAGCATTATAGAGATAACGCAATTGTCTCGTATATTTTCTAGGGAATATCGTGAAGTAGAAATTGTATTGTTTGACTAGGATTTAAATGGTGGACTAGCTAGCTGCCTCGAATCTAACGACATAGAAAGCGTATCTATCGAATGCGTATATACCTTTCCGAAAAGAGAGTCGAATGCAATGAATGTCTAATCTAACCGAGGCCGTGAATTTGAATGCACGGAAAGGTCATTAGGGGAAAGAGGTTTACTTTGTTATCCTACTCTCGTATTTGCTATATTTACTTAGTGCTTCAGGATAAAACTCAATATGTCACTACGATTATATTTTTAGCTAGGAAGGAGTATGAGGAAAGGTGAACTTGTCGCTAACTACAGTGAAGCATAGAAAATGTATTGTTATTAGGTTATTACGTAGTAAATGTGCCCTGCGCAAATCTTAATTCTCCAAAATAAAATATCAATAAAACTGGAGCACAACTAAGCTGCATGCTCTAACAAGAAGAGTGATCCGGTATGTTTTCCTTCCACTGCCAAAGAGATAAGCAATAATGTGAAAATGTAAGAGCCGTGCACAGTGAGGTTAATCTAAACTTGACTACGAACTTAAACTGAGAATAAAGCAAGCAAGTAATACATAATCGCATTGTAAAAACGACTGGGAGAATAATAATGTCGTCACGAAGGCTGTACACGTTGTGAGTAATGGGGATGTCTATGCTATACCATACCAAACAAGGAATACAAATGCATGTGAGAATAAAAATTATTTCTGTGCCTGTATATAGAATATAGATCAACAATAGTAGATATCTAGATTGTAGCAAAACACCAAGTCAACCTAGCCCCGACTCCACGTAAATAAACCAAAGGGCTTTTCTTATCACAAAAGAGATTTTTAGGTTTACTACCGCAACTGAGGTTCTGGCTTGCATGGTATCATATCATGGTAGCGACTTATGCTATGACATTACAATATGGCCTATTAACAAAATGAGAAGGCGTGTGACCGATTGCTAAATCAATGTTTACCATGCCATTTGAGTTGAGCCGAGCTGACAGAAGGAAACGGTACACGGGGTGACAACAACTGCAGAAATGCTCTTGGGTGTGTTTCTTTCTTGAGTTTGCATCCTTTTCGTTTCATACAAATCCATGCATACAAAGCTGCAGTAAATAGGAGTCACTGAAATTGTGCTGTTACTTTGCTTTGGAATAATGCTGAATACTCGTCATTATCTCTTGCGAGCATCATATCAAAACAACATGCCTTCTTCCCTTTATCTTACAACGCTGCATTCTCTTGAACTGCAGTCACTAATATAAGGCAATATGGGAAAAGGAATTGGCAAATCATTGATACAGTTATGGCAAACAGAAAAGAAGCTGCCTGCGAAATAGGAAATTGCTATCATTAGTCTCTCTGTTGGCTCAGAGGCACCCCGAGGTCCATTACATCTACAAGATTATTATTGCCGTGTATTACATGTCATCACTGAACAGACAACAATGCATAATAACAATGAAAATCCTTATATTAACAGTAAGATGCATGTATGGTATCACCGTATCATTTTTGAAAAAAAACACAACACTGGTAGTTGGTAAAAAATTCGTGATGGTAAACTAAGTGTGTCCCCATTGCTTTGCTTATTGTTCAATTTTTTTTGACAATAATATGAGGTTGAATTCTTCACTGAATAAGAATACAATTTTTGAAATGTTCGCGCCGATTTTAAACAAAGATAATTTTCTTAGTGCCGTTTTCTTCAGTTTAATTTTACTGTGATAATTTTACGGAAAGGAAGTATTGAATAATAATAATAATTTGACATTTTTATACACAGCGGAAGATTGCATAGCCGACTGAGTGGCTTCGGGCGTCCTTCTTCCGGTTCTCAGTCAACGAATGATTCAGGTGTAGCACTCCTCCTGGAAAAAGCTCATGCTGCATTTCAACCTCACAGCGGTGTGTCAAATACACACCATGCCTTTGCAAATGGTCTTTTCGGCAGTGGAAACGGAGGTTACCGGGATCAAGATTCTCTTTCAGATCATCAGTCTCACATAGTGAGTCCTCACGTCCATGATTATCTTAATGCTCTCAACCCCAGCCATCATCATCATCACAACAATGGGGATCCATCAGGATATTCTTCCTTTAATACCGGTTCGTTTAATTCTTAGTTTTTCAATCCTCTTATTAAGTCTAGTAAGTAGTAGCTACCTACATTCGAAACGTGCTTTGTTTTCTCTATTTATTAAGAAGATGGAGATGAATAATCGACTAATCAGTCAAGTCAGGTCAGCTCACTAATTCATGCTTTGTTGATAAGTATCTCTTACATTATTTTATTGTCTACGAAGAAGATGCTTGTACGTGTACCCTGTACACACAACAATAGTTAAATGAAAAATTAACTAGAATAATGCACTATGCCTACTTTAGTTTTTAATTTAAGGATTATGATATGCATAGCTTGATACAGGTGTTCTGTGTACGTTTTATTATATTAAGTAACTTATCTTTCATTCGTTACGCCTGAAAGCCTAATCAAGGTTGCTCCATTATTAAACGATAAGATTTTTTTCATAGTATGAGTACCTTATGTAGACACGACTAACTTATGCATGTATGTACTTAGCTGACTTATTACCTGCATTATTATTATGTATGTATGTATATATATGATGTACATATATGCAAAGAAGTGTGCAGATTGAATTATTGGTTGGTTTGGCTTGGCTAACTAAAGATGAGTTAGTTTACTTAATAATGTTAGGCTTACCATAACTTAATACTATAACTAACCATTATTTGATGTTGCTTAGAAGAATATTGGGTTTCTCCTGACTGACCGATGAGTATGAATTGTTGTATCCTAGCTTAGATACTTAGACTCATCATATCGTATCAATATTCTAACTGAACATGAACTGCGTGCTCAATTTGATCTTTAGTTGAAATAACAGGATTCTCATCTTTCTATAACCACCATTAGCTTCTCTGCTCACACAGATCATTATTCATTATTATTTTACAGAAAATGGGCCTGGGGCAGTTTATGATTCTGATTCTTCCCTCACGTTGGCTGCAACCAAAAGTCTCAGCTTAAGTAATTCTCTGAGCAAACAATGCGGTTTAGAATTAGATCAAGAGGATGAAAAGAATCGAGCACGACATGAGAGCGGATCGGATATTCCTGTAAGTTTCTGTTTTATTATATTCAATTCATCTTAATACTATATTTGCACAATTACCATTATCCTATCTATACATGAATAGTTAAGCATCAGAGGCACTTTCTGTATTACAAGAAAGTACCAACAACCATCATCAGTTTTCTATTCTGCTCAACATTTTCTCTCCATATGTTTGCTCATTTTGATTGTTCTGATGGGTGCACTGTAAATATGTATCTATGCATTGTACTCAGACGACTTCTTTCATAAATTCATCATAATGACACCTGAGCTGATGCGATGCGATGGTGTGTTTAAATGGGAAATCACATTATACATAGTGGAGAGGAGCTAACAATAATCTAACAAAGCTAGCGCCTCTAACAACATACATTATGCATAACATGCATCATAATTTCGTAGAAGAATGAAAAGTCTAAATGTTCCTATTATTCATGCAGAGAGTAACAGAAAACAAGAGAGCTACGCATCCTTTGGTAATTGCACTTCATTGTTGCGTTTTACTACTGCACTCAGTACTCACTTTATATTTTTAAATTGCAATTGGCTACTTTTGATTTGGTTCGAGGATCATAACACAAGGCGATAAAATTCCATTCCACATAATAATCCTAGAATTTTACCTACTTTTTACAAATCTTTGTCAAAAATGTGACTTGTTTGTGCTACTATTTTGTTTACTATGATCCAAAGATGAGATGAAGATTTACATACAATTACCGTTGGCCTGCAGTCCTATGAAAATTAGATAGAGCCAACGTTTTATTTCCTTCGAGAGATTCGAGTCGAGACTCAAATTACCTAAACACAGAACGCCATAAGTTTAAAACAGAGTGAAATTCAATTTTCTTTTATATTGCAATTGCAATTGGCAATGTTATGAGCCAAGTCATAAAGTAGTGAATATGCAAATACCTAGCTAATTTGTTTTGCTTTGGCCAATTTTTGGTGAGGGTGCTGTGGATGCGAATTCCATACACCTCGTTATCTCAGCATGGTGCCCTCCTACTCTTTCATAAACAATATTGAATTGTCGTCTTCCTAGTATCCTCCCTTCAGAAGCTTAATACTTGCGAGACCACTTTCTTTAATTCCTAGCACACATAAATTCATTCAACACATTTGTGCAATTCTGTGAGCACCACATGCATGCATACATCCGTTAATAGACAAACAAATCGACACCAAGAAACATCAAAGAAGAAAAAAATATATTTGTGATGCATGTGGCTCACATTTATATTCAAATAGTATCTACTGTTATTAGTGCTTCTCAGATTGCAGGCGAATCCTTATTGGGACTTGACAACTTAAATCCCTTTCTCAATTCAACTCTATTGTCCATTTTGATATATATTCGCAAGGGAAAATGATGTGGATACACAAGAGAAAGATTGAGTGTGTTTGAATGGGTTAAGTAGATAGTGATTGCTTTTAAGTCAGGATTTTTTACTGATCATTTGTGCTATTGTTACTTTTTTAATCTGTACAAATTTAAATTCATTATTCATTCATGTACTTAAGTCAAGTCATAGTTAGAGCTGATAATTAGGGCGAACCTTTCAAAAATCTAGTTCCAAGACACTTATTTCTAATAGAAATAAGGTAACTGACATTTCACGTGCGATACATATCATGTCTTGTTATGCCACGCCGTGCTGCATTGCATTGTGCTTCAGTGCACGTATTTATCATATAGAAAACCAAACCGTGCCGTCAAAATTTTTCCGTCCTTCAGTTACGGCTTATTTATTAGTCAATTTCTGAAGTTCTATTATAAGAGCCTTGTTATCTGTAACTTCTATCTTTATAATAGTTCGCATTATCTGTACGTATGCGTAGTTAAAAGGCAAACTAATAGTTCTATATACATTTAAAATCCACTCCTGAATATAATGATAACAATAATGACTTCAAAAAAATACAAATAGGAGTCTTATCAGCTTACTTATAAAGTTTTTTTACGTTAGTTACAAGAGAGATGCTATAACTAAATAGAGCTCTCTATTCTATAATAAGGTAATGTAGGTTTAAGTCAAGTCTTACGCTCGTGACTTGACTTCAGCCCTTTTCCCAACAGAGCCTACAAAGGAAAGAAAAGCAATTGAAAATATGTGTATTAGGAGTGAGTGGATTTTGTCTTAGCGAAGAAAATCCATGTATTACAGCTTTAGAAACTTAAAGATCGCAGTAATAATAACAACCGTAGCGTTTAGTGGAAATTACATTACATATATTATTATATTACATGCAGTTTGCATTTCTGTGTGGAAAAACAATTGTAGGCAGACACACACTGCCCTGTATTTAGCCTATAGTTCGTGCAAAATGTTTGATTGTGAGTGAGGTGATGCTGACGCTAAGCTTCGTTACTCTTCTATTTTTATAATGCAATTTTTCATATCATCTCTAAGTATATACATAAATTCTTGCCGAGGAATTACAGGTGTGCATACGATAACATTTATATTGCACTTCGTGTATTATAGTTCAGTAGATGGTAAAAAATCAGTTGCGCTTATTACTACAATTTTCAGCATTACTGGTAAAATAGGGGATTGAGGTACAGAGTTAATTATGTGTGCTAGCATCAGATAAAGCATTTTAAGTGTCGTTTCTATGTAGTAGGCTGAGTTTAGAAAAGAATTATGGAATACTTACTTGTCTAACAACAAGGCAGGTAAATGTTACATATTATCATTCTATCATTTATAGTAGGTAGGTAGTTAGTGTCAGTTTTAGTGTGTGCATATATTATAAGTGATCTGCTATCTCAATTATTTGTGTGCCTCTGTAAAAGTATTTAGGCTCATCCTGTAGGCATTTTTTAAGATTTTCTCACTGACATAGAGAGTAAACCTTATAGGTATTTTATGTATGAGTTGAGTGACTGAGGAGGTAAGTAACTAATACTCGTGCTATAATGTAAATCTGTAAAAACTAAAGTTACTCATGCCTTTGATAGGCTCGAATTGCAAAGGCATGAGTTTGATTTTAATCCATTATCATGTCATGAACCGTTTTGGCATATAAAGTAAAGTCCTGATAAAATATGCTTCCTTGTGCAGATGGTGGGAGTGAGACTTTGAGTTTGAGACACATGTCTTGTAAAGTGAAGTCAAGTGAAGTCAGGATTTTCCTGCAGCTGTGATTGCAATAAAATTCCAACTTCTTCTTCTTTATTAGTGAGCGTGAGGACATGAAAGATTGACTAACTTTTGCGTTTTACCTAGTATTTTAGATAGGGCAATATCCTCTCCGATAAATGCAATAATATATTCTTAGTGGCAAGCCATGCTCATGTCCTCAGTCAACATTTATTTACATTTGATCCTTTCTTTCTCTTGCCACATAAACATAGAGGCTAAGAGAGAAAAATTGTGAGTGATATCCTGTCTGTCTCCTCGCTGTCATGTCACACAAGTCTCTTCAGTTCAGTTAGACTCTCGGAAATTCCTTTGGACAATAGAGCAATAGTTTTTTATGCGACAGAGATAGGAGCTATACATCGACGAACGATGTCTTCCCTCTTCCTATGTACTAACACAGAAACAGTAATCGCAAAATGTTCAAACATTTAAGTGAGAACAGTGAGTTTCTATGTTAGTCATGAATTTATTGCGTAGACAAATACAAGAGGCTTGTTGTTCATGTGTGTGAATTGAAGAGGAATGCGATAAATGTATGATTTCTCAATCGGTTGCGGAGATCTTTAACAAACTAATGGGAATGATAGATTTCAAAGGAGTGATAAAAGTAAGATGGATTGAACGAGGTCACTCACTGCTATTAATTTTCCGATTTCAAAAATACTACAACTACATAATATGCACGAACGAACTACTGCTGTGTGCTCACTTGCTGACTGCACTCGCTAACTCCACTTCTATAAAATACTATAATAATGATGTCTTCTATAAGATGATAGTATGCATACAAGTATTCATAAAATATATTTTTATAGCCCTACAACTCAAAATGTACAATGCAATAATATAGACCTTTGCTTGATGTCGTGTGCATGGAACTACAGATAAAGTTAAGATATCACTCTTCTTTTATATGCTGTCTTGTCAAAAGTCAAAGTTCACACAGTTTTCTCATAATGAGTTTTCTTTTCTTTATTTATGCTGTTGTAAAACTAATGTCAAGCTATGTTGCTTTACACACTTCTACTAGCTAGTATGCTATAGTTGATGAAGGGAGTATATCTACAGATAATCCAAGTCAAGTCGTATACTTAATTTAAAAGTAATTGAATGAACTGATGTTAGTCGTTTCATTTTTTTATACTTCTTGGTTTCGTCCGTGACTGTATTGTAAGGAAGACACGGATAGGTGAAAAGGTACATTTCAAATTGCATTCATGAGCGAAGTAATTCGATACAAGAAAATGATACTGCAAAACGGACGGAAGTTAATTGTTAAAAAGTTGCAATAACTCAGGTAAGCAGAGTCATTGTTGGATGTGAGTGAAAAGTTGTCAAAGATTAAATGAAATGAACGAGATTGCTTGAGTACTTAGCATCACAGTAAACTTAATAGAATTGACTCACGTTAGCGAGTCGACCCATAGACAGCTTCCTATCTCAAATCCTTGTGGTTTCGTTTGATTGAATTCATTTCTTCACAAACAACTAGCAATTGTCAGAGTGTACATTAATTACTTATTAACGCTCATCGAATAAATTCTCCTGTAACAGGTGTCCCAACTCTGTAGTGATAGTAGAAGTGTATCTTATCGTTAAGGTACCCAGTACATATGTACAGAGGAATAACTTAGTTAAATGCATGCCCTCTGTAATACATTTGTGAAAAAGCTCTTCTTATAACATTCAACTTGACTTGGCATGGCTTTTTGCTTGTCGTCAAAATATCTATCGTGGAAATAATGAGGTTGGTTGTTGATGGGCAGGTTTTATAATAAAAGAGAGTTGAAACAACTTGGGAGATGTGCAGAGACAATTTTTGCAGCCAAGTTCGCCAAGATATATGCTGAAGGGAGGTGACTTCTTAGCAGTCAAAATGAAAATGCATTGTAGCACTTTGCAATGACAACGCATGTGGTTTGTATCGTCTTGTTGCTCCTGTCTTGTTGATAGCATTCTTTTAATTGATGAGAATAGCGAATCTCCTTTTTTATGTATTTACAATCCCTATCTACCTACACTTACATCCATAGCCTTACACTCAGCTACATTAACTGAATTTTCTACATGGCACAACATCACAAAAACAATAAAAATCTTCCTATCTGATGGGATACTCGTACAGTGCAAGTTTCGTGGCATTGTCTCGTCTCTTCTTCTCCTTTACTCATTGTTTTGCTACATTTAATTTCATCTTTTAATTTTTAAAGCTCACGAGTACCTTGTATCTTGTATTGCAGCATCATGACTCTGGACTCGAACATTAGTGAGTATGCCTATAGATAAGAAACTTTAAATCGCTCCTATTATATTAGGTTGCTTTCTTTAAAATGAATTTTCCGAATCCCACGGACGGGTGTGACTTTCGTTTTGCTAGGATAATAATAATGTATTTACATAAGAGAGACTGGTTTTTCTCTTAGATTTGGAATGATTTGGTCTAAAGCCTTGTATGTAGTTTTCTCTTGTTCTCTTTGTATTATTCACGGCTTGTGCAACATGGTCATGTAATATTTATGTAAGAAACAGCGGGGATTAGCTTGAAGAAATACATTTTGGATGTGACGTGGCATCGTAAACAGAAATGTCCATGTCATTTTACTAGTAAAGAAAGAAAAAACGTCATGCAAGGCGAGAGATAGTATACTAGTACATTTGAAAGATGAACGAGAGGATTGAATGGAATAAAGTTACCTATTCTCTCCATGTGATTTAAAGACAATTTGAAAATATTGAAAAGCATTAAGTATGAAGTCGACAGTAAGACAGCAAAGGAAGGAAAGGCTGAGATGATTTTGGTAGTTTGAGGAATGAAAGGGCCATTATGAAAAGTATGATGGCTGCTTTATGTTAGTGAACCAAGGTCGAATTACTCACTGCTATTTAGCATCCCCAATATTCAAAAGACAACAGAGTGGAAGAGTCAGAGAGTAGAAAATCCATTGAAAATAGACAGAAAAGAAATGAGAGTCAGGTAAGTATTATGTCAGAGATTAACCCGTGACGTATCTGTAAATGGTAAATGTGAAAGGAAACAAAGCATGGCTAAGTCTAACTCAAAAGCCCCTACATATAATTCAATCCAACCAGTCAATCCTTCAAAATTACACGTTTTGCTTAGAGTTCAGTTATACTGAGAGGCTATAGAGTTATTATGACATGTGTTTAGTAGGTAATCATATAAAGTCTATTAACCCTTTATATTCTTCGTGTAGGCCTTTGTATCTTATAAGAGTAGTAAGTAATATACATCACCTACATTATTACTTTGGTTTAGTTTACAGTTTACATGAACGCACTAGTTTCTTGTTACATCATTCATGTATAATAATAATGTAGCCAGGGCAGGGAAGTAAATATCTACCTATATTTACACAATGAGAGACTTGTCTGTTCTTTTAACCTGTTAATGTAGAATGCATGCAGATATAGCTCTAGATTTTTGCTTTGCTTTAATATTATTTTGATGCATTGAGCTCTGCGTTCAATGTACCTGGAGTGTCCCTGGGTTGTCTTGTCTCACACTGTGTGAAACTGAAATCCGAGCGACCGAATGAGCTAAAAGTGCTCTAGCAATGTAAATGTGACCAAAGGAATGAATAAAACGAAGACGTTTTTTATGCTCACTTTTATCCACTTGACTTGGTGTGAAAGACACGCTGGTTCGGTTTCGTCGTTCATGTTTCCTCTGTTGCACTGCACTGCATCGAATCTCTGAAACGATGTTCCTTACATTATAGGGCTGAAGTGCTATCTGCATAAATGTTTAAGATTTTAGTTACATGGTGTAACGTGGTAGTTTTTGTCTCACTGTGCAACTGTCTGTCGGTGGTGCTGTTAATGACAAAAACGATGATAATACATGCTAGACCATAAAGGGATGAAAAAGGTAGGGGAAAATTCCTTGAATCTTGAAGTTAGTCAGGAATTATGTGCATACTATTATGTATTTGAAGTTATTTGACTGGTATTATATAGGTATGAATCTGTCGGCGGCTTGTTGTATATAAATCTTTTGGGAATATAAGGAACAAGTTCTGCAGATCGGACTTAAAGCATGTACTTAGAACAACTATTGTTCCCACAACCCTTCTCTGCTCATCTTCTTCACAGTTTCTGTGTCATAAAATAAAATAGGCAAACCCTAACTAACCTAACCAACTATTTTCTACATTTACACACACACGAATTATTGAGTGCACCTCTAATACGTGGACTTCAACCAGAGACAGAGATAGAGAGAGAGACATGAGGCAGCTTCCAGGTATTCAGAGAAAAGATTTTTAGTGTCGACCTCGTATTTGCTCCATCAAGCAACTACTATGGTCGAGTTGGAAGGTTGACTGACGATGAATTTATGCTGATTGTGAATTCAAAAGCCTTACTTTATGTTCTGCTCAGGTACTTACGGATATAAACTGTAATATTAGATAAAAATCTTTGTAAGTGTGTAATTGCCGGTCTGTTCAGACACTAGCTATATAGATAACGTGTTAAATATTACATATTAATGTGTTTCTGTTCACTTTGGGACTCTGTAGGATATGAGATTAGCTAAATAGGGATTACTAAAAGGTTCTACGAAAAGAGGAGGATGTCTCACATTTAGAAGCAATAATGTCTGATGTGATATGTGGGTTTCTTTGCGGTAAACTTACGTCGAGGATGACAGAATGAGCTTGAGTTTTAGTTTGTGTTACATAGAATTCTATTTAAATTGCTTCGCTACAGGATCTTAATCCTTTGTTGGGAAAATAACTGAACTGGATTTATTAGATAGCTATAAATAGCTACTACGACATAGAGATCATCCTCTCTCAAGTTCAATGCAATATCTAGTAATTGTCGAGTGCAACTGAAACTGACTGGCCTGACTTCGTTTTTTCCCGACGCTAATAAGCTGCAAGTGAAATGCAGAAAGAAATAGTCTTCAACTACCTATTTATTGCAGAAAGGAAATTACATGCGGATCGAATCCAGCAGAATGAATAATGGTTCACTTCAAACTCTATTTACAGCTTCACTTGTTTTGGTTGGCCTCTATAATAAACGCATAACAGAGAGAGGAGAGACAGGCAGACAGTAGTAGAATAACACAATAATAGCAGACAATCAGCTCCATGCTCTGTTGCCTGTTAGCTTGACTCTTCTATTGCATTTACATAGAATTTGTTGTTGTTGTTGTCTTTGTCATCCTCCTTTAGTGTTCCTCATCCATCCGTGGGCTTCGACCTGTAAGTAACCTTGTCTTCTCAATATAAATACAACAGGGTTAAAGGCAAAACTGTAGCAGCTATTACTAAGTTATTGCAACTTGCTTTTAAGCTATTAAACTCCTTTTCCCGATGCAGAGCAAAACAAGTCTGTTCTAGGTGCTAATAGTGCTAAATATTTCTCATTCATCAATTCAACATTGGGCAAAGCCTTCTAAACAGTTGATAAAATTCGAAAGACAAGACATTGACGAAAATAAATTAGCCCACTGTGTTCCAATAACATTTTTACAGACAACCTCCTTCCTTTGTACTCACTACAATTAGTTTTGTGTCGTAGGAGGAACTATGCTCTTTGACTGATTACAGGATAATTACTCATTTGCTATTACTTTTCTATGCTATTATTACACAGTTAAAACGTGCCGTTAAATAAGTGGAATTAAAATATCGATGCTCATTGTCTACTTCTTGTTCTACTATTGTGTTTTCTTTGAGACACAAAAGACAAAAGCTACTTTGAATTTATAATAAGCACATACTTATATACATTAAATATCTTAATTAACACGTTCCTTTTGTATCTAAGATTATAAACCAAGTTTTATTTGACAAAAGATTGAACCTCACGATCCAATTGACCTCTACCTTCATATAATATTCATCTTAAATGCAGTCGGAAGATTAACTGGACATCTCAGGATTTCCTTTCGGCTATTTCATCCTCTCTCGTGAACAATAAAGTATATTTCTCTTAGTAATAAATGCGTATAGAAATAATATGAATTGATATGTCATACTGATAGCTATGACTTGCACAGGGAAACGGAGTGTTGTTTAATTCTTTGAAAGATTTAGTGAAGATGAAAATGTAGACATGTCATGAACATGAACTGCAAAGTAATCTAATCACAGTATAAATCTTATAATCTTTCTTCACGCGGAAATAATGTGCCTGCGTCTTAGAGCAAAAGTCCACGAGCAAAACCAGCAAGGCCAGCTTTGAAAATTGGCAGTGACAATCCAATGTAAAATGCTCTTTCATGTTCTGTAACGTCATTCACTCCACTCTACTTACTTTTCTGTAGGAGGATTTTGAAATATGAATCTTGTTCAGATATGTAATAAAGATGAAAAATGTAAGAAAATGATATTACATGAGCGTTCACAGTACGCAGTGTCAGTGTAAAATATTTTAATGGCCTTGCCTTGGTTAGTACTGTTGGTAGAAGAGGTAGGTGGGATATAGGTGGACAGTTAACTTGAGAATTTAAAATACGATAGGTTTTTCGGAATTCTAAGTAATAACAGGGAAAAAAGTATAATGATAATTACTGTCTGTATATTATGTGTGGTCGCATTTAATGCTGTCCTTGTATAGCTATTTGTATTACGTGACTCGTAAAAGTGCAGAACCATAATAATTTTACGAATTTCGTAATTCATTGTAATGTAGGTAGTAATGACATTAGACTAACAGCCGTTCGGCCACCGCTCGTTCGTAAAAAAGGCATACAGAGTAGGAGATTTGTGATAGTAAGCCAAAAGATAATCTATCTTGCTTTGTCATGTGTTGACTTGAGTGAAGTTAACTTTGTAATCTAAGAAGATTATCAAACCGATTAGGTACATCAGCCAAGTCATGATGTGTCCGTCTCTTTTTATGACTCTTTTCATAGTTCCTTTATGCTTAAATCTTATCACTTATAAATATCGTCTTCTGTGTTATACACATAGGTATTTAGTATTCTAAATACGACCATGCAATTCTTATGCATATAAACCTAAATCCTTGTCATACATTTCCATTTCCTAT
>JAAAYG020070903.1:0-39144 GCA_009936455.2 Tomocerus minor
GCATTTGAATGTTAGCCTATATAGGGGTATACCCCCTATATGTTAGGGTATGAGTACTACGTGATAACGGTTTTCATGCTTGAAATCTACATTATCGATTACCCCATTGCAATAACATGCAGAATTTTCTGATGTATTTGAAAGTTAGCCTATACAGGGGTATGCCCCCTCTATAATAGGGTATCAGTACTACGTGATAATTGTTTTCATGTTTGAGATCTACATTATCGATTACCCCTATACCCCAATGCATTTGCCACATTTAAAAGTTAGCCTATGTTAAGTGCGTAAAATATATGTTGCAGGGGTATGCTCCCTCTATAATACGGGAACAGTATTACGCACTAACGGTTTCCATATTTGAAATCTACTTCACCAATTACTTTAGGGTGACTACTTTCTGGGACCTATATGTCGCAATAATAAGGAGTTGTACTTTTGTGGGAAAAGTTTTCCGCTAAATTATCGTCGGCCTTTTTATTTTTTTCTTACGTCAAATAAATATGTAATTCTTAAAGGATGTTAAGTAATTAGAATATTTGCAAGCCTTTTTCTCAGTCTTAGGATCTAACAGAGTTCGCTCATTCTTGGATGTTTTGGCACAATAATTGTTCATATTATGTGTGCAAGAATGCATCTAATACGCAATACTGAACAAAGATTTACTTCATTAGTATTTTTGGATATGAATAACGAAAGCAGAGTATTCTATTACAATATAATTGTAAAATATAAAATCGATTTGACAGATATTGGAAACTAAATAAATTTGCGCTAAAATCATAGCTAGTCGTGGACATGTAAGGCTAAAAATAACTTAAAGGAGAGCGTAGGTAGCAAAAAGAGAAATGGAAGTATACCGTTTTATTATGATGTTTCCATGAGAAGTCTGCTATGAGAACTCTGGTGAGATTTTTATATTTAGTTTGTACCAAAAATGTTCAATTTTTCTCCCCGTTTTCAAGAACCATTGCATGTTCCGAGCTGTGTTGAAAATGTAGTGACAAATACAAAGATCGAAAAGCTGGCTTTTATACCTTTATTTCGTGTACTAAAGCTGGCCATCTGCGTCAAGAAATGTCGTATTTTATTATGAAAATCGAAAACAGGTTTTTCGTTTTGAAAAACGTTTCAAATATTTTTTACGTAAGGGTACTTGCAGGTGTTCAAGCAAAATAGCGTGTGAAAACAAAATATTTTGTGTGCATCTGGAATCTGAAAATACTTTTCTACATTTCTCAGAGAAGAACCAAGCCATCTGCCAAGGCATGAAACGTACAATAGTACACCGAAACTATTTTTTTACTCTCAACCACTTTTATTTTGTGAACTAAAGCTGGCCATCTGCGTCAAGAAAGAATGTCGTATTTTATTATGAAAAAACGAAAAAAGGCTTTTCGTTTTGAAAAACGTTTCAAATATTTTTTATATAAGGGTACTTGCAGGTGTTCAAGAAAAATAGCGTGTGAAAAAAAATATTTTGTGTGCATCTGGAATCTGAAAATACGTTTCTCAAACCAAACCATCTGCTAAGGCATGATCAACGTTGTAGAGTGATGCAGGTGCATTTGCTCCGCCCTGCACGTTCACTCCCGTTTTCACAGAAGCAAAGCAAAGCACAAACACACTTCCCTGCAGCTATATATATATAACAAGCTCCATTCACTGTTTCTACACGTACAGACTCATTTCCATTTCTAGCATTTCAACCAACACACAAACACAATTATTCCCGCTTGTCCGATCCACTGCTCTTGTCTCACTCTTCACACAGCACAACTCTTTTCACTCTCTCCATGCAAGGCTGTCCACATCGCCCCGTCCGACACAAAATCACCCTCCTTGCTCCCTTCAACATTGGAAATCAGTTACTCAGAATCCTTGCTTCAATATTATTTTAATCGAACCTAACTGCACCCATGGGGATACGAAATTTACTATAATACCCTCTACTGACAAATTATGACGTTGAAGGATGAGCGTGATTAAAGTGAATATGATTAGTAGTTTATATACATAAAAAAGTCGAATTTATTACACAATCACAGATATTGCTGCATAAAAAGGTTGGTGGGTAGGAGAGCAGCCAGGGATAATGATCGTAGGGAATGGATCCTATTGGAGCCGACTAAGGAATTCGCGAAATTATAAACCGGAAGAAGAGTTCTATATCAGACTGCAAGATAATCCGTTTTATCCGTTCGAAGACATAGGATTTGGATTCTACTACTTGAGAGTTCGAAGTGACAGAATCGTCGCTGGCTTGTCCCTTTTACTAATTGCTGTGTTTTTCATGTCCCTGTTCAGTTTCATCGTTGGAATATTTGCATTGCCCGTCGGTTTGTTCATCGTCTCCTTTTCTATGGGGCTCCTAACAATGTACGGAAACTTTTCTGTAAGAGAGCTAGTGATAAATAGGTAAAAAAATGTTATTGCTCTCTGAAATATTTTATCTGCTAGACAAATTGACAGTGGCAATTTGTAAAATATATTTAGCAAAATGTTTCTGTCTGCCAAATTGTAAATAATTGCCTGCTCATCGATTTTTCCCTCGTTCTTTGATAAATTAATTATAAATTAAGCATGTTGATAAAATCCTAAAATGTTGCAATAAGTGACGAAAGAATTTCTTTTTAGAGAAGTAGGATATTTGCTTCGCATTCAAACAAACGGAAAGCTGTTGACGGAGCACAGTATTCACAATGTGTACATTCGTCTGCAAGAGAAATACGATACTGTGGGAATGAAGTGGTACTATTTAATCCTAGGGGGTTACCAATTAGATGACATTCGTCTGTCCAGGATGACCCAAAATCAAAACGCGCTGAGGGCAATGGGCAGACGACTTGCCAAGTCTTTAGGAATCAATTATTTTGACTACAACAACACAACGACGAGACATGTCGTTTTCCACTACTCAACATATTCTCTGAAAGATGCCATCGAAGATCATTACGCAGATTCAGACGAGGACGAGGAGGAAGAGTATGATGTGGACATGGATGATGTGATGGAAGAAGAAATTGAGGACGTGGAAGAAATTTCAGGACAGGTTAGGGATGAGTATGAGAAATACGTGTCCAGACAGCTACTCTCACGACACTTTGAAGAGACAGAAGACTCCGTGCTGGACGAAATATACTACACGGCAGTCATTAGAACAGGAGACATCATTCGGGAAAACGTCAGCAGGGAAGAAAAAATTGAATTCCTCCATAATGAGCTTACTAAGAGTAAATCATAGGCAGTTTCCTAGTTTGTAATAATGTGGATGATGATTTCAAAAGTGATATACATAATCCAATTAATATAAACAACGTATGTGCGATTATTGAGAAAAAATTAAATTCTGAGACTTTTCGAATATTGTATGCAACTCTAGGAAAGCAAAGATAAAAAAAATCTTGAGAATTTAAAAATACTTTAATAAACAATATTTCAATGCTACAAAAGTATTTCATGGAGGAAATTTTGCGTATTGTTGGTTTTGAAAATAATTAGTCCAACCTTGCATTCCCCATCATGCTTTGTGTAAATAATATCCCAAGAATTACATGCTTTTAAAGTCTACAATCGTTTTATTGACTGCATAGCTTGGTTGATGAAATTACTGTTGACCATTAAGCCTTTCTTCTTGGTAGATACTGTTGGAGATGTTTATTTATGCATTAATGATAAAGTATTATAACTGATAGCTTCTTAGCAAATTGTGGACGCTAAATTCATAGAAAAAGAGGAACAATGTGCTACCAAAAGTTTTCTCATCAAAGGAATCACGAAAGGATAAGAAAGTCGGAAATAATATGACAATTTCCTAAAAGAAAATGTGGGTTTAGCCGAAAGAGGATCATACAACTGCTGACTTGGTGAAATAGCCAATGATTTATGATGTCCTTTTATCTGCAGTACACAATTCACATGCAAGTGTAATGTTTGCTATTGAACTGAACCAGCAATTCCTGTAGACATTATTCTCTGGTATTGTAATCCGTCCTCGGTCATTTGATGTCCTTTCCAGCAAAGAGAATATCAATGAGCCTTGCAACGTAGAAAATAGGATATTTGCATTGAAAAAATAGCTAAATATGAATAGGTAGTAAGAACTTTGGTTTATTTGAGTTTAAATGGATGGTGCAATATATTGTGAATAGATAGAGGGAAGGTTGCATGTCTTGTCATAGGAGCGTCTTTGCTCTGGCATTGGCATGTCCTGTCTCCCATAATTCATTTTATGTTGTCCACGGGCGCTTTGTGATAGCGATGCCCGATTTTCTTCCTTTGTTCATTACTACAATCCGCTTGGGCTGACTTATCACCATTATTATTGTTATTGCTCGCCATTATGTAGATACAGCATGCATGTTTACTCACTGCTTCTCTGTTGTCTTCACATATTATTATTAGCACTACATTTTGTTCCACTAACATCAAATCCTCCATTTTTATTAATGTTATTACCGTGTCAGTAATATCATGCCTTTATGAGACTGAACTACTTATTCTTATTATATGCCACATGTAATAGATTCACGGGAGATACCTCATGCTATGCACATCCTAAATTCACCGTCATGTTTGCAATGCATGGACTGAAAATACAGGAGCTGATATTAGAAACATGATTCTGAGTATGCATATATTTATGAAGGATAGCATACACAAAAAGCCAGGTTAAATCTCGAACGATTTTGAATGGGCCGTACCTGGCATGATGTTTGCTCTCGCCTACACATGAACAATGTACAGGGGCCAGTCTGTGACAAAGCAAGCCTTGTTTATATTTATTTCCTACAATCTTCGCTCTACAGATATTTCCCAGCATATCTTCTTAGTCTCTAAAGGAGAGCACAACAACTAGTGCACCTTGTCCAGGATAAAGTAAAATCTTTTCTAGGAATCAACCTCGTAAAATCTTAAATTTCATCGCAAAATCATTTGAAATATTTCATGTAATTCGTTTTTGAGAAATTCTATCCTGCTCTCCGCAAAAATATCATCATATCCCTCAATAAAATCAATCTGAGATTGACACGTTTTGAATTTTAATATTTTTTCCCACTTTATTTGGCTCTGTATATTTCGCAAATTACAATTATTCGCAAATACACTTGAAACATTTCAATAGATTTCTGAAATAAAGAGTCACATATCGAAACTAGAGACAAGAGTCTCTAATTATAAAGCCAGCATCTTGCAGATAATTGAACTTGACACACGTATAGGTATTCTAGTCATTAACGCTATTCGGTATTCCTGTTGCATTATTTGCATTTCCTCAGGTGGAAGGTGGAATTGGCTGCTTTTCTGTAATCATTTGTCAACTCTGTCACTTAATGTTTAGTGAATGAGTGCGAACTTGAAATGCACTTCTCCATTTATTGATTTCATAATAACAGCGCACACATTACAGTGTATTACCTAATGGGATTGCCTTATTGTACAGAGTGAGACTTAGCGTTCTTCAGTAGTGTGTGCTGTACACCAGTACACCCACATCTACGCTTATGTTTTATTTTCCTTGTGAATTTGGCAAAGTTTAGTTGGAAACCTTGTTATTTTGTTTATCGTGTTTCCTCACGGACTGTGCGTATTACTTTTTCATTTGTAAATCGAATGTTTATTGTTGTTTGTCCAAAAAACACTTTCATGCTACTCAAACTACTGCCGGTCAAACGAAAGAAGGATTTTCTATACTGCGATGTATCTAAAATGTTGGATTGGATTTTGTTTCCTGCACTGTGGTATGCCTTTAGCTAACTCTACTATTATTATAATCGCTAGCTTTCAAAATTTTCTCTTACAACTTGTCGTTTAGTTATATAAAAGTAAAAGGCTGCTAATGTTGGTTATTTGTCTGATCTGATGATGGTTGGTTTATGTAATAATGTATTCATTAGATACTTCCTGTCCTGTTGGATTGCGACATTGTGGAATTCATTGATACCCTTGCTCAACGTAAATTTGTAGGTATACTATCTATCTAAAACATTTCATTCGACTTCCACTAGTTGAAAAGAGGGTATTATACTATTTATACTGTGCACAAACGCACCAGTATATAAGTAGGTATCACATAGTAAGGAAATTCCGGGGATTCCTAACTGCTTTCCAGACTTTACCATACTTAGAGGACATCCTGGAATACGAGGTCAAGATTTTAACGAATTCAGTTATGTCATAACATTAGGAAAAGCCTCAGAATAGAATTACTACACTTTTATTTCCTCCCTCTGTACGAGTACAGATGCAGATGTAAAGAAGAAATAGAAGAGGCGTATATGAATTACATGGCACGGTACTGATCTAAGAGCTCGGACATTGGTGTGGGTGAACAAGTTTTTTTTCTATGAGGAGCCCATAAAAAATAATTCTGTATAAAACGAAGTTCTGATTCATCTCGAACAAAGAATTCATTCCATACAATTTAGTAAGAGTGTGCATTGGAATTTCGTACTAAATGATCTTAGAGCCCAAGAGTAAAAGATTACTTAATCAACAACTTCTAAAACAATTTCATCGCGATCCCTTTACATTGATTACATGATTGCATGCAGTTCCGATTGGACAATAAAAATAAATTCATAAACACAAAGCATTAGTGTAATTAACACATGCACTTTATTAATTGTCTTTAGAGATTGCAAAATATTGTTTGGATATCTTTTGAGGTTGGATATATAACTAGCCTAAATCCAAAGTTAGTTCCGACATTAGTGATTCTATGTGTGGCATGTTCAAGGATGCTATTAAGCAGCTGGATGACGCAAGGATGAAATCATTGAATCTCAGTTGATATTTGATATAAAAAGTGTATAGCCTATATAGGATAGGATATATTATTGTTATAACCCGGATACTGAGAGAAATGACTGTATGCTTACGTAACGTAAGAAATAGAAACAATGGATTCTCCATAATGTCCATTGATTTTATTTAAATATTGAGGAGGAACTCTCATGAATTAGAAATAATTCCCCAGGGACATTAGCCATCAAAAATCATTACATTAGGTTACATACTTAATTTGCTGATTTACAAGTTTATAAAGGGCCTGATAATATAAGTGCAGTATTTCACTTCGTGCATAATATTATTGAGTAAATTCCCAGCGTCCTTCACAATCCAATCTAATTTAGCAAAGACATCCGCTAAACACGTCACTGTGTAGTGGAATCTAAAATTCACAGCGTCCACCCGTCTGGAATTAAAAATGCATGAGTCTCCTTCACACATGGGCTGCATTATTCTTCGGAGTCTTCCAGTTTAGTTCAGAAGTACGCACAGCTATATAAGTGGCTTCTTTCCTTTCCCAAGTTTCGTTTGCACAGAGTCCTGTCATATTAAGAGCACCTACCTATGTGCAAAAACCAGGAGCTTTATGTTCTATCTCCTATTCCTAAACTAAAGTATTATATAAGCACGTAACATTACAGGTGATGTATATATGGACAATCTATAACTTGTAATGTTTACCTTGTTCTCCATGTATTGCACGTATATACAGTTGGAGCATTTATTTGTATACGTGAGTTTTGCACTTCGTTTGAAGTTTCCTCTTATATACTGACAGAAGAAATATTACAAATTCTGATATACTAAATTATATAGCAATTTTCGAGCCTGGAGCTTTGTATATAACAGACAAGCTCTATTGTAGAATTGTAGATACACATGAAAAGCTACAGATACGTTTCTGCGCTCCTCTGTAGCCGGGCGGACCCTCGAAAAGTGTTTTCATATCAGGATCAGGAAAGAATTTCTTCCCGATTCTCGATATTCCCCTGTTCCCTTGAACCCGTTAGGGCCGTTTAAAGAATTTCCTTCGAATTATGTACATTAAATTAATTTCTCCCAAAAAATCGCTACTGTACATCAAAAATGTATTTTCCCTCCACAACATCGCGTCAGTACATTGAAATTTTCCACCCAAAAATCGCTTTCTATTCTCCAAATCCTCTTCATAGAAAAAATTTCCTATGTAAAAATATTCTTCTTTACCGATAAGCGAATCCTGGTTACGCATTTTTCGAAGGCCCGTCTCTAGCATTGATGGCTTTGGCTAGTGCAATCGCGGCAATGAAGAGCTTCATTTTGCTGGAGAAAAGGTTTTTGGTGGATAGATAAAGGTATAGGTATCATGGTTGGGACGAATGACAATTTGTATATTATGAATTCATGTTTTCCCATTACAGTCCACTTTACTTTAGCTAACTGACAGAGAACTAAAGTTAGTCATTTGGTTAGCATGGATTGCATGGCCAACATGCAAACGTTTTCGTTGGATTAGGATGGATACACATTGTCCAAGGCTCTGTTTGCATTTTAGCCGCTGTTCGTCGTCAGGAACAGTTTAGTGTTGTTCTATTGTATAATTGCAAGTCGACCATAATATTATCCTAAGGTTTTTAGCACACTAAGCGATTTACGTGCTACGAGTTATCTTCGCGATGTCACGATACATTGCCCCGCAAAATCCCGTTCTCGCAAACGTACCTAATATATATTTTCATCGTAAAACAATAATATGGGTCTTCTTTGAGAACTGTGGTTTATTAGAAATATTATAATGACTTGATTTTATCCGTCATAACCGACAAGAAAAAGGCAGTAATGAAAATTGTATTAGGACTGGGCGGAAAATAATAGTGTGCCCTTTAGAGGGGCGTGTGTAGTATAACCTCTATCAATATTTAAAAGTTTAAAACGCAAACAAAAAAGAAAACTCTTGATTTAAGTGTAGGAAAACAACGTTTCAGTATGTTGACAAAAATTTGCAATACAGGTTATGGGCGTACCTAATTGATTTGAGAAAATTGCTGGCAATGGTTCTATAGAAAAGAAAGAAAAGGAATACCTATAGCCTTGACGTTGGAAGAGCTCGAAAATGTACAGCAATATCAATCGGTCGACGGCGACGACGAAGTACACAGACTACGTTCGGAAGCTGGGCGAGGATCACGTGAGAAAAGTAATTAAAAGTCCAGAGGTGGAGGTGACTCTGCACGAGCCACCTCCTGAAATAACCACTGAAAACACAATGGCGGCTGTTGAGAGTAAGCCGCCGGTGGTTGTTGCTGCCCCGCCAGCATCAGTAGGAAACGGTGATGGTGCCTTAGTTGAATCAAGCGCGGTAAATTTTAGTGGATTTAGTGATATGGATATCAGTAGTTATATTGTTCAAAATAGTCGCAATGAAAAAAATGAACGGAGTGTAATTAAATTCTCGGATTTATTTACTGCTGACAATAGTCATGCTTTGAAATGGCGACTTTTGCATCACGCCAAATCTGTATTCAACAATCGTCCCAAGTCAAAATCAGAGACGAACTTGTTGGAGCTTGTTGAAAATCATAGTGACGTAAATAACCGTTTAAATAATGATTCGAGGCATGTGCGTGCAAAGAATTTAGCTGCTACCAGTAGTGTATCTGTAGCCGATATAGTTTCTTCTAGTTTTAATCAGCCTGTTTTTGAAAATGTCCCCACCAAATCTGGATCCAAAGTTGACTACGACCCGCATGAACCTTTGTCATCCACTGATCAAATGTCCTTACGGCATGAGCTCCTTAAAAATATTCAAGCCATCAGTCGTGCTACCTATTATGAAGATTTGTACACGGGGAAGGTGAAAGCCAATCCTAGTAGACCTGAAACAGAGATTATCGACATTCTGGCGGATTTCAATAAGGAAAAAGAGGAGCATCGAACTGATTCCGGAGATAAATTCCTGAAATCCACCATAATCCCTTCAAATGATAAAGGTCGTGTTGATTTATGGGTGAAGGAGAGTTCAGATGCCAAAAATAATTCGGAGAATTCTCAATTTTCTACTCCGGACAATAACTCTGGATCTCCTTCCTCCGGCAATAACCTTCGCGATGGTACTAGTAGTGCAGAACGAAAGCATGCTTCTTTATTTCATCAATCTATCTGGAAGGAAGAGCATGAGAATTCCTTGACTGTGACTGATATTCGTAATAATAATGCCAGTAGTTCTGATTCCGAGGCTGAGACGCATCCCGCCGCTTTTAATAGTAGAAATCGTAGAAATAGTTTAGCTCATCAGCCCGGAGTAATGAGTAGACATGTCCTTACTAATCATCATAGTCATTATTCTGAAAATACTACTAACAACAAAGTGCTTCCTCGCCAGTTTCCTCCCTCCGTTGCTCAATCTCTTTACAATGCTTCAAGTACTCCCAGTCTGATCGAAGAAAGTTTTAAGAAGAGACCTTATAGCTTTAATACCGATAGCTATCAACCTCTTATTACAATTATCCCGCCTTCAGTTCATTCCTTTTCGTCGTCTATGAATAAAATTCCTACTACTAAACCGGTTAGCTACAATATTAATCGAAATCCAATTGCTATTGACCCTGAACAGGTAAAGCACACAGTTAAATTCCCCTCAAGTCTCTACGAAGATGAGCATGTTCCGAAAAGGAAAGGGAAGAAAGGCCGGAAAGTCCCGGGAGTTCTTCTCAGACAAAATATGAATCAATGGGTGGCGAAAAAAGTTTGGTTTTTCATCAATGGAGATGAACACTCCCCAAGATTTGAGTATCGCTTCCGACCGGGGAGGGATCTCAAGGATCTCGAACATCTCTACGATATCCTAACCAAGAGATTTCCTCAGCTACCCAATGGGGCTCGCTACATTTTCACTTGGGATGGAATCCTCGTTCATCGATTAGAAGAACTTAACAATGAGGGATCTTATGTTGTTTCCTCAACCAAAAAATTCAAGGTAAGGTACGTGTCCTTTTTTCTATTTCTCCTTACTATTATTCTTTAAATGCAAATATAATGCCCATCGTGGTCGTTAGTAATTACTTTGGAATCATTTTCCTAATTTTTTATGGTTTGGGCTGGGACACTGACACTGACACGACCCAGAGTGGAAAGTATATTATTCCTGGAACGCCCTTGCCCGCGATTGAACATGATTAGGTACCCAAGTTATTACGAGTTATTAATTGGAAGAACCCTAGGTTTCTTAAAAATTTCATGAAGCCATGATTTGGTCAAAAACGAGTAAGTCTTTGTTCATACTCAGAAGTAGGTTAGCATGATTCACGAATTGTCTTCCATACTTCTATTTGCTAGAGTCCAGAATAAAATGAACAAGTCATACTTAGAAAAATTTGCCGATCAAAAGCTGATAACAATGGAGTGACATCATAAATCCGTCCAATATGCAAACGCTCTTAGAATTCATTACGAATACAAAACAAATCTTGTCTTGTTGTAATGTTAATATTAATTCACAGCAAAGGATTTCTCATATGAATGACTCTACTGTTGAAGCATTTGGTAAAAGATTTTGTATTCAACGAAGGACATGAGCAAAGCAAAGACTCAATATGCAAATGATTAGTTTACCCATATAAGATTTTAGCATAGGCAGTTCTTAAAGATCAAACATAGGATTTGCATATTGTTGGATATGTCTGTTGGTTTGGTTGATCATCTCTTATATTATTATTAACTAAATTAAATCGCGGAGTTTTCATTGATTGCTGAGTAAATTAAGTGAGCGAGGATTTTGAAATTATCTTGTCCAAACGTCGATACGGGGGGCCATTTAGCTAGTTTCATAGGACATAACTCTATACCGAGAACGAAGAAAACTTTAAAGATTTCGCTTTTAGAATAATATTATTTTTCTTGTTCCTCGTCTGTCCACTTATATGACTTTAGGAGCTTAAGAGTCCTGTGTTTACTTAGTCTGTAGTACGTACATACATCAATAATTTAAATGCAACGTCACCTGCTTGCAAGGCTATTAACCGTATAGGTAGCACACACATGCAGTGCAAAATTAGTAAATTATTGCAATAAATGCTATATAAGTCTTTTTATTCGTGCTTTGAATTGGGAAGTAATTTTAAATTGAAAAAATATTAATTTAGAATGAAGACTCTTGTAGTGTCAATTATTGCATTCATAATAATTACTTCGTTTAATACCAACTTCTATTAATGCATCATGTTTTCATCACTCATAGTTCTTGATATGTGTCCATTGTCAAATACCGAAAAATGGCACGATGAATAATGACAAATTAAGTATCTATGCACGATTGTCAGCATTTCTGCGAAGGAGATTCGTTTAACACGAAGAAAAGAATGATGTAACCAGCATTGTTCGTCGTATTCGGTGGGGTACATACTAAAAAGTCTTTGACCAAACTAACACTAAATACGTTTATGTAAGCTTATGAACTGTACAGATGTTCCCTGTTCTTTACGTCTACACACTTATACTTATTGCATGCCGTAGAAAATTGTAAAATCGATTTTTTGTCAACCTTGCATGACAGAGTCAGAAGGAAGAAAATTATCGGGTAAGCTGTCTACCGAATTTCTAAGTAAGGAATTAAGAACTTAGGGATAATTATTATTTTTGCTCTACCGTTTAGGCGTTAATTTGATTTACGAAATACGATATGAATTAATAGTAGTAGGAAATTTGATATAAGTGATAAAAAGTTTGCAATCTGAGAGCCTCTTTAAGATACCTTGTATTAGACTTTAGATATGCTAAAAATAGTTTTGCGTAACTGACTAAATGCACACGTGCCTTAATTCAATATTAATTACTCAAGGTTAAAGAAAACCAGTCTATGCTATTCTTGTCCTTCCGAAGATACGTCAGCAATTTTATTTAATAATATATAATATCCACAACTAATAAATACGAGCTGAGTTCTCCTGTCCTCCCACCTAAGGATGTTTTAGTAGAGATTCCTGCGGAAGTTTCTCTCATCATGTGTGCTATGCATTAGTAAAAACAAGTCTACGAAATCACACAAGCCATCATGTCTTAAATACTTGTTTGGTTTTTGAGTTTTACTAACTAATGCTTTGTATGTACATGTTCTAGTTCACTTTTGCAAATTTCAACTTCAACAGATTCTTCTTTTACCCTAGTGCTTTCTATAAAAATGACATCTATGCACGTACGTAATGCTACGCTATCTAATCTCATCTGTAAATGCATCGTCCTATTATTAACTTTGTTACTCATCAATCAGACCTTATCGTATTCTGTATATCTCAATTATACGTAACAACTAATAAAAATACTGACACAAAGGATTTACTACTTTACACGAGTGTGTCTTCTTTTTGCTAATAAGCTACTGCTTAAATACTTTATAACTCTAAGTGCTCATTAATTACTAAATATTTATAACTAGAAGTTGCGAGTGTGGATCAACAAAAATTATTATATAAGAATTTATAAGATCTTGCTAACTAGTGTGGTGCAGTCATGCATTTACGCATGGAGATTGTAAAACATAAAGTGCAATAATTGTACAAATCAGCATAACAGATAGATACAGCGATATCTCAAAGGATCTTTATTGTAGATATCTTACATTACATGGTAATGTGTCTGCTGTTTAGGTTCGTAATTGTTTTACTCCAATTTAGATGCTTTTATTACTTCATACAAACTTGATGAATTCCATAAGGATTTTGTGGGTTAGACAGACATAGTGCCCGATATTTCAAAAAGGTTATTTACCTGAAGAAAAGCTCAGAATTTGCGTGAGTGTAGCTAAATATACAGAAGTGTATTTACTACGGTAATGTTTAATAGTCTTTGGTATAGAATAACAGAGCGAGTCAATAGGACTACTATTATCATCAATAACACTTATTACGAAGGCGTTATGAGCCATATATGATATGGCATACCCCCAGCATACAGCTGTATATGTTGAAAAGCTGATGCCTTTGCCCAATCATAATATGTGTCCTCTATTTCAACAGTGGTTACAAGCTCGTAGTGCTCGTAGTTGCAGACGCTTATCGTTTTAATTTTGACTTCCTCAAGTCTGGGCACAGGGCACTGGAGAACATTCGTTGCCCACGCCTACATACATTTCGGACTCAACACATCGAAAATTGAGGCACTAGCTGATTGAACGCTATAGCGTCGTCTTTGAACCCATGAAATGCTTTATATTTACCCTGAGGCACAGATGATTATTAATTTAGCGAGTTATGTCTTATAAATTGATATTTTTACTTGTGTATTGTGGAAAAAACCGAGACCACCACAAGGAAATTATTGTACAGGCGATACAGACGTAGGTAAATAACTTTTTGGCTTTTGACATGTCGGTTGCGAGCCAGACTTTGCTTTATCGTTGACCAACCATGAAAAATTAAACACTTGGGGTATCCATACACGAATAGACCATTAGCTTCATTGCAATCACACAAAATATTATTTGCTATTAGGAGTACATATTTATAGCTACATAGTCCTACCTTTGTTTATACTATACTATAAGATATATTCATGTGAACAGCATATTTAATCATATATTGAATTCTATAAATATATTATACAAGGCACCTGTGCATTTAAGGAACAAAGAATGCATAGCCATCTTTATAATAATCTCTTATAACTTTTGTGTCCGTGTTATATAAGTGCTTAGAGAATATCCAGTAGGAGCGCAGGAGAATTCCATCCAGAACAGATTCTAATTAAAATTTGCACAAGTTGCTATTAAAGCAAGTACTGCAAGCATGCTGTACTGAATGTATAGGATGTGTTTGAGATATAATGACTTAATAAGTAGCAGAAGACTAGTTTTTGCGTGAAATTTTTTATAGCAGAGATCCATTTATTATTCGTTCATGTAGGTGTATGGTGTAGATTATGTAGTAGCCTTGTTACAGTCACCACCCCTGTACGCAGCCCCATTGCCCCATTTGTAAATGTGAAGTAATCTTTATGCAGAAACAGGAAATTAATATTTCAAACTTTTACACATTATTTATAATATTATTGACTTAGATTAATACGTACGCAGACCAGGATAGGGCCGAGCAAGACGCATCATTCATTAGAATGCTTTTAATACTATACCATATTATCGGAATTGATCATATCATTGGTAAATATATTATATTTGAAATCCAAAAGTAATTCCCAGTAACGTGCAAACTTTTAACAAGATGCGAATTATGAATGTACTGATGTACGATCAACAATTAATTAGAATGGGAAAGCAAAACATAATAGTAAACAATGTTGGTATAATTGCCGTAGTTTTCAGTTTTATCATGAATCGCACCTTTTCTTTCCATGATATGCAATTTTCTGCTAAATCTTAGCACGATGTTTTAAATGGAATTTTCATTTTGGGGTTTGTTATGACGTTTTAGCTCGTTATTCAGAGAAGAAATGCATCAACTCATTTGTTTTTGCTTTTAAGTAGGATTTTTGTTGTGATAGCCAAACTGAAAATGCTAATTTTGAATTTATTATGCATATTGGTCAGAAAGAAAATTAAGAGAATTGTTTTCTTCTTAGCAGTTGAAAGTTGAAATATATTTTGAGATTTTTACCTAGTAAATTAAAAGGTGCATTTCCTCGAAAGGTTCAATGAGAAATTGAAGATGTCTATTGTGATTGTCAGGATGAAGTTTCATTTAGGATTGTTTTAGGGCTCTGCAACTAAACATCATCCTTATCCCATGCACTTTGTTTCTGCTGCATGTAAACAGATTAATCTAAATAATGACTAATTACATTTTAAGAAGGTTGCATGACTTGTTTGTTTTCGCATTGCATACGTTGCTCCATTGTAATTCATTAGATTTCGTCTTCTGACACAACAGACACAATAATATTATTCTTATTATTACAACGAGACTGGTAGTTGCATAATGTATTAGGTTTATTCCCAACTTCTTCAAACCGCACTACTCTCCACTTTAGGATTTTACTTATTTTTGCGTTACTTGTGGTTTTCCTTTTATCATCCAAAGCCGTTTATGATGGCTATTAAAAAACTTTTGAGAAACTTCTTTGACACATTACCAAATGACGAAAAGTAATTGAAATAGATAAGGACTCAAATGTTTGGTTTATTTGATATTTTGAGTATATTTTAATTTGACACACCAGTTTGCAAATATGGGATATTTGATGTGTCACACATTTGCTACCGGTTCCAGGGAGCAAGGTGAAATAGAGCGTAGGCATTTGTTCTTGGCCTTAACACATATATCATTAATGTTGCATCTGACTCATCTAGGTCACCTTGTATTCGATAGTTTCGGTCCTACATAAAAAGCCGAAACCGAATTAAAGCTCATAAGTGCTTACAGGCAATTGTCATAGAAAACTGTCACGTTGCGCTGCACAATTTCCTGGCAAATTAAACTGACAATTTATTTTTCCGGGTAATGAGCAACTGAACATGTTCATTGAACATTGGAAGACTACTATACTAAACACACTTGTGCAATTTTAATACGCCAAATTTTTATATCAAGTGCTGCATAACCAATTGCCATTTGCCAAATCCTTGACAATTGGCAATTCTAGAAAAACATACCTTGAATAGTTGCGAATAAAAATGTTGTGCTAAGGTCAGTACAGTTATATTCTTGTTATTATATTATTAATAATATTACTACACATTAAATCGAGAATGGTTTGCAACTAAAAGGGAAAAATAATCCACCCATTTAACTATTCATTCATGCTCGTTAAACTGCGACAGGAAAATAAAAATGCAAAGTTAGGTTTATTAAAAGCATGCACCGAATTCATAGCCTCTGCATAAAATTATGAAAAAGGCTATTTTGAGAGACATAGTGCTAATTATTTTGTGCAACAATGCAACTAAAAAGCAATTTAATTTAGTCCGACTATTGCATTGTATAAAGTAGAAAGATTGTGCCAGAGCATATTGAAAGCCAAAATTTTTTTCTGATATTCCACTTCCAACACTCTCTAACACAACAAATAGGTGTAGCCGATTGTAGTGAACCTTGTCCCTTTTCTGCAATTGAATCTCTCAGTTCAAATTCCTTGGAGAGGATCTACATTTGCATAGCAGTACATGGAAGAACAGTCTAAATTGGATGTCTAACTATTTGTATGAGACTTGAATTCGTCAGAGTTAAAACGAAAAGTTCTGTTAGCTTAAGCAAGCAGGGATTCTCGGTTGATTGGATGATTGATCTATTATATTATCAAGTTGGGTATACTTACGCTCAGCTCCTCACCACGAAATTATCTGCGTCACATTACACGCCTAACAATTACTATTACTAAATGCAAAATGCATACAGTGAGCCGTCTGCTTTGAAGGGATATGCAAATGTAAGCAGAGAGCGAGAAGAGAGGCTTCTTGATTCTCCACTCTATCAAAATAATTATACGTCTCATCTCATCCCATGTACACAGATATAAAAAATGCAGGAAAAAGTTTAAATTACAGACTAGGTGAGCAAAGAAGAGTTTTTCGCCGATGCCATAGGCACATTAGGTAACTTATTTTAAAGCCATTTGGAACAAGCCATAGACCATGAACGATAAGGAATTGCATTGGCCATTGTTTTCGAGAAGATTATTTATCAATGTCGAGTTGGAGCGAATTGTTTAACGCAGTTCCATGTTAAGTAGGCTATAAAGTGTAATCCTTGACTTGATTCTGTTTCAAAGTTGATATCTTCTTTCACGGAAACGATTTCGAAGTCAGTCACACTTTCACACACAGAGAAAGCTGATATTAACTTCATATAATGATTGTTGTTTCGAATGCACATATACACATACATCAGTTAGGAGTCAGTCTATACTTCAATGTACATGCAAAGATATAATATTTCTGTAATAAAACCAAATTGCAATTTGCAAGCAAAGTTGTTACTTTACATGTGTTACTGTTACTGATACGGATAAGTAGGGGATTTGGTATGGCGGATACAAATCCGTTTTATATATATGTGATGATAAAGCAGTACATGAGTATAATATGATCCTCTCATATTGTATTCTAAGGCAATAAATATTATTAATTGCTAACGAGCAATAGCTTTCCTTTGTCCTTTGATTGTACAACTCTTGCTTATTTACTCTTCAATTGTATTGCAACAAAATTCTGTTTGCCTGACAAAGCAATAAATAAGGAATCGTGAGAGGAATGCACAATCCCCAAGGTGCTCGTGATCCATAAACCAGTGTAGCGCTATTAGCACTATATAAAGACCCCTACGACTGTTAGTGTTATGGTCTTATAGGACGTTTTCGTGATGAGATGATATACTTAGTAGTTTAGTACCTAACTACTTTCAGTATTTAAGTATAAATTAAAGGTTATGTTCTAATAGTATATAGCAAGCTAACAGATTGTTTCACATGTTGACTGTAAAATAATATTATTGCGTTTTGGTGGAATAGCCTCTAAAAACAAATGTTTGCTAGGTATTACTACTCGTGGGGGCACATATGACAAAAGATATAAAACATTCACGATCAGTAGAGTATCGCCATCAAGTTCCAGTTATATAGGCATATATGCCTATATAACTGGAACTTGATTGCATTCAATTTGTGAAAGACTCCAATGCGTAGTACAGAAAAGAGTGCGGATTGATGTGCCAAATGCGCTTGAGTGTTGGTGATAACCAGCAAATTACAGCAATTTGTATTGCTTCTAACATAACACCATGAGACGCACATTCAATTAGCCGTAATGAGATTGACTGAAGTGCCTATAGAATCTTTACTCCTACTTTTTACAGATGTAGTAGTAGACAAGCTTTATGGAGCTCATTTAATGCTATACGCTGCTGTTGAGGCAATTTAAAGTATCAACCTGTGCATTAACTGCATATAATCGTAATTAGAAACATCTTGTAATCTTGCACTGTGATATGTTTACTAGGTGAAGGAAGAAGAGAACATGATAAGTCACTCGGTACGTCAGTCTTTGACGTTTGCCATTGAGGGCAACGTTGCGCGTTGTAAACTTGTAAGTGTTGTACTTGATTTGCTGACGTAAAGGAAACGAGATGTAAATTACCAATGAGAATCTCGTTTACAGATGATAGATTTTGCATTTTTTGATTTATTTCCTTTCTGCCGTAAATCCATACTCATCTACATAACAAAAAGTGTCTACAGCTATTTTGAGTCTCAAATCGGAATCTATTAGAGAGATACTACTAACTTGAACTCTTTCTTCGACAAAAGTTAATTTAAAACTATGTAATTATTAGCTATAAACTATATGACTTGTTTTAATTCGGACTGTTATGTTACACAGATCACAGATCCAAGATTAATTCGCAACATAATCCAAGATTCACGACATATTTTCTTGAATTGATAATTTTTGAGGGGGAAACCTAACTAATTTAATTATAAAAGCCCTAAAATAATGTAATGAAGAACAATTTAATTTGTATGCAACATGAACAGTAATTAGGTAATTACTGTGTTGAGGTTAATTTGCACTAAGAACCCCGAGCGCTTAGGTTATGCATCATAAATTAAATTAGGGGGACATGGATCCAACGGAGACGGAAGCAGGTTTTTAGTTGTTTGTCCTTAACAGTTGTAATATTATAAGGAAACATTTCACACGAATTAAGGCTAACAACATTAATTTATTTGAAACTAATAATTTTCAATCTTCCGATAACTATTACCAGACTAATATTGTTTTCGATCAGAGTTATTGATAGTTTGAATATTATAAGTTTTAAATAAAATAACGTTGTTAGCCTTAATCCGTGGTAAATGTTTCATTATTCCAACCAAGGTTGGAAACGTCTCAAATATTTAGTTTTAATATTTCTAAGAATCTATGTGTAATATGCGCGTAATAGGGCTACGCAGTAGAAGGATATTAGAATCTGCGTAAGTAAGGATGTATGTATGAGCACTAATATCTTCGTCAATCTTACAGGATGTCTAACAATTAATCACAACATAATATATTCATTTTTGAGCAAGAAGTTGGTTCAGGCACAATAACTGCGTCCCTCATGCTCTTCTTCTGGCAGACGAAAGCACGACTTACTTTGTAGTAAAACTTAAATAGTCATGTTAATATAAATCATCAAGTTTTTATGCACAGAGCAGAAAGGCAATAGAGATTCTATGTGTATGCTTTAAGTTTATTTTACGCATTGAGTGGTAAAGTGGTAACTGATTTGTATTTGCAACATGCCTCTTCCTACGGCACTAACTATTTAGTTGAGATGCGATGACGATGTCGAGAGCTATCCATCTTATCTTCATCTTTTTAAGACTTTTAATGCTATAGTTGTGCTGACAAAGGGATGCTAGTTATAGGCAAAATTCTATTTTTTATCTCAGAGAATCTGGATTCTATATTATAGCCTCCTTATGAGTATGATGTCCATAACCTTATAGAATCTGTTGTTGTATGTTTATAGCGTATGTAAAACTTATGTAACAAGGCAAGCTACTCCACTCCCTCTTCATTAAACGCATTTATTCTATTGCATTTCAGACAGATATTCTCTTATTAAAGACTTTGGTCCATTCCCTAACCACTTTAGTCTGAATAATAATATTCCTATCTTATATTTCGTGCACGAACTGAGAGCCTAGAGCTATTCTCAACAAAGGTGTATAGTTATACACTATAGACTATATCTAAACAAGGTGAAGATCCAATTGCTAGATATTTTATACAATGCCTGCCTGGTGTGTTAAAGGTGAAAGTATTGAACAATTGACTATACGTGTCCTAGGCCAAATAGCTCGTCAATTCCTAACTTTTTATGCATGCTACTAACTTGATTATACTAAACGTTACTGTTTTTAAGGCATTTTTTGAGTCATTTTTATCCATTTCATCGAAGGAGTACTTTACAGGATTCTATGAGACATTATTCTTTGTGACTGCGAGACTACGACAAGGATTTTAAAACTTTCTGATAAGGATTCTCTGTCATTTTTCCGCCGTGGCATTGAGTCCAACTTCAAATGCAAAATTTTCTAGCACAGATTCCCACAGTTTTGGAGAAACTAACAAAGTTGCAAAAAATATCAAAAAAAGAGGAAAAAATTCTTTAGGACCCAGGTTTCTGACTCATTAAAATTTCTTGCTAAATATACGATAAAAAACAAACTAATTTATTTTTTTTCAATGCAATCCCCCACTCCAGAAAACACAACACTAAATCTTTTTGAAAATGTTGGAAACTGTGGCCTCGAAAAATATGAGTAGGTTTCAAATTTTTTATTTGGTTGCTCTACATTAAGCCGTTCTCTCCTTGAACCAGGGCTGGAAATCATATCAACCACTCCTTAATCAGGTAGCGTAAACTATTGACATTTAGGAAATAATTTAATTTACATTAGCAGAAGCTTTTCACCATCTGGACATTTATATTTTCAAAAATAATTTATCAGTGTTGTATGTGCAACTAACATTTTGTTAAGAAAATAATTCAAGGAAGAATGTCAATATTAGCAATTACCTGAAAGAGATCTTGGGTGTACACTTTGTAAAATTGTAAACCCCAATGGTCTCATTCTTATATTATCGTCCGTAAGGAAAAGGCGCAATGGATGATACTATAGGCTAGTTTCTCTTGCATACCTGGCTACAAGTAACAAACGTTTGCATTGTAACAAATGCTAAATGGGAATTGTATATTCACCTTGCAATGCTCTGTGGCTCTGTTTGATGTTTATAAGTGTAATAATCCCTCTCCCCTTTTCTTGCCATTAGGATAAGGGTAGTCAAGTAAGTAAAAATATGTCTTTTTTATTTTGCATTGCTGATTAACTTATTCTACATTGTATAGGATTGCATACGGAGTAAGGCATTCTACACTTTTTGTACCTGATGTAGTTGGTCGAATGGTTTTTCGTCTGCATGCATGTGTGTATAAAGTCTCACTTGTGTCTGTGTCCCAGTCCACTATCCCGTCAGTTGCGTACAGATCTTCTTCATTTTCGCATCGATGGTAGAAAGTTTAGACGATCATTTTGAATCTTTAACAAATTGTTTTTTGTTTATGATACTGTGCAGGAAGAAAATATAATCTTAATAACATCCCGTTAAATCTTATAAGAATGAAAAGGATTTCAATGATAAAAGTTGAAAATGGAAAACTGAGAACTTTAAAGTGCAAATGAAGTTTTTGGGTGCGCTGTTTACTTTACTGTGATCAACTTTCTGCCTCCTGGGACTTCATTTGATTTTACAGTAAATGTAATTGAAAATGGGGGGATTTTTGAAAATTGTTTCTACTGTGTTGAAGGCGCTGAATTATGACGGAAAACGAAACCGAAGAGAGAATTCCAATGGTATAAATAGTGAGACTGAAGATCACGCTGAAGGGAGTCGACGACGACCTCCGTCTGCCCCATCCCAAAGAAAACATCCAGTGATAAGGATTCATAGAGAACGCTCACTTAACGGTGTCCAATGGGGTTCTCCACAGCAGCAATTATCCGCGAGTGAAAATAACCTTCTCACAGTTACCAAACCCAGTACAAAAGCTAAAAAGCGAAACAATAATGCGAGCTCGAGACGAAGAAGTCCTTCGAACGAAGTTCCGAGGTACGTCTCTGATGTCATTAGCACAAGTGCTAGTTTCAATAACATCAATCGCCCTATCGAACGACAAGTTATTCGAATCATAAATGGAGCTGATCCTTCAGTTCAGAGTCAAGTGCTCTTAAACACAAAGACGTCACAACCTTGGCATGAACTCGTCAGAGATCTTGGCATGGCTGTAAAAATTGGCAGAAGAAAAGTTGGAAATCGCATGGAAACTTTAACTGGGCGAATGGTGGGTATTTTCCTACATTTATTCACATGTAAATCGTTGCCATTAAATTGTGCCTGTACTATATATGCTTTTCTTTACAAAAATTTTATGGTTATCAAACAACCTAGGCTGTACATTGCAAATATGCAAAGTACATTCATTACATCATACTGGGCAGGATATTTATGGCTTGCGGTGCACTCAGACTCATTAAGTCGTATAGGTACTACCAGTTAAATAGATTAGATCGTTAATTAATCTTGTCTGTACTACAGCAAATCTCGGTGTAGATCAAGAAAATTTTTAATCCACCACTTCTTTCATTTCATTCCACAACTTTCTTCCAAATTAAAAATTTGAAATCTTGCGAGAACAAAGGTTGGCTATGCAAAATGTTCCTCGGCATAATATGTACGTTCATTTTTTCTATTTACTGACCTAAAGCACTTTATATTAATTTTCATCATAAGATCCTCATAGATCATCCCATGATGCAATGCATAGTAATAAAATAATAGGTATTAGTTCATCAACATGGGACGAAGGTAATGCTTTTAGATCGTGATTTTAGGATTATTATTTTATAGCTAACATATCCGTTCACCAAGCACCATTTTTCCCAAATAAAGACCGTCTCACTCCGTCTGCTGTTTCGTTACATATTTATATGCAGACACTTGCATCCTAAATACAATCCTACTTAAAAACCACATCGTTGTTGACTGTTACTTTAGATTATGCTTCTGGGATTACTTAATTAGTATTCATCTTTGTGTCCTAGAGATCTATCTGTGTACATACTTCACAATTGCGCAGTTGGAGTCGGAGGTAAATAAGTAAGAAAACTATATGTCGATAAAAAAGGTCTTTAGGTAAAACCAATTTTATATAATAAACACTTCCTTCACGCAAAGATGCAAGCGAACAAAAATAATAGTTCAATAGCTTCAGGATAATCTAAATAATCCTTGTTATTCACGAAAGGATCATATATCTATATAACCATAATAGTTACTACTATGGTATAATACTTAGGATTACTTAGTATTATAAGGTTGTGTTACTATCGAAGATGGATATTAGTTTTATTCTCTCTCCATGCATTAGTTAGGATTCATTTAGCAGGGCAAAAAGTGCAACACGATCTACTTCACTCTGCTGCTGTGATTAAGGGTGAGGGCAGATAGATGCGTAGATGAAATAGAGTTGAGTTGGTGTTGGTCCGTGTACATAAAACTATGCGAAGACTATTTGTACATAGAGAATCAGGGTTGTACAATATTTGCTCTGTACCTACAAGACAAAGCTTACTAAATTTTACCAATAAGAGAGTATACGTTATATCCATGCACGTCTGTTTTAAGTGCATTAATTTTGTTGGTTTACTGTCCACACTCTCCACACTACAGCAAAGCACTTGGTGGGCCCCACTTATAATACGCAATAATTACATAAGAAGTTTGCTTATTTCGTACAAAATTTTAGTCCTTGCCTTACCTTACTTTGAATAGATCTATATACAAACGCGAACGTATAGTGGACATTAGACAATCGCACTTTGCATTATTATTATACGCTCTTTGGCGTGAGATGTTGTAGGCATTAAGGACATTGCACATGGAATAACATCTACTTTTTAAATTATAAGAGAGTACCTATATTTAACCTAATTTTAGTCATTTGGGTCCGGAACTTCAATTAATTCTGACTTTTTTGTTAACAGATTCAAAGTTACTCTCAACTGCGTTCTGAACTGAAGGTGGGCAATCTAGCCTTTTACATCTACTCGGAGAGTGACGATGAAGATCTTGGACTGATCCCGAATTTGCAGAAGCATCGACTGTCTGTGAACTCAATTGGGAACCAGAACGGAGGTGGGGGTGGAAGTACTCGTCTCAGTCGTAGCAATAGTCGCTCCACCGAGAGAAAGAAAAGTTTGGCCAAGACTTTGTCCGTTTCCTCGTCGGATCTTTCTCTGTCTTCCTCGGATCCGAAACTAATGCGCTCACCGCAACGTCGAAGATCTCATACTCGATCCCCCAACAGAAGTCCTCGGAGTCAAAATCCTTCTCCTGCCCCGACCAGATCTCCTTCCCCTTCCCCACAGCGACTTAAAGCTCCACTTCCACAAATCGTTTAAGTCAACCTCAAGTTTTCTCACCTGAAAAAGTAAAGTAGACGACGGAAGGCAATATTAGGCTATGTGTACTAATTCTACTAATTGTCGTAATGCTGCTGATATTCTGACATTTTATCCTAAACGAGGAGGATTTTACCATTATACGATACTTGTTATTTAGTTTGTAGATTAAAAATTGTACAATAAACTAAAATTTTAGTTTATTCCTAAACTATTTTAGTATACGTAATTAATTAAAAAATTAAAATACTGTCATTATACTAGTATTGTTGCGAATGCGAATAGGTTTCCACCTACAAAGGTTGTTTGCAGAGCAAACTTGATTTTAATATAATAATCTCTCAATTAAATTAATCCTGAACTCTATGAAAGTACCTTTACCATACTTACCTGTACAGAAGTCATAAGAAAATTAACTGATAATTAATTAATTACTAGTTGAAATAATTCATCGCGTCTAGTTTAAACTAAAATGAAAGCGTCATTCATGTCCTATAAAAAGAGATTATTAATAAGTTTTTACTCTTACGTTTTGTTTTGTAATGTACTAGTATTGTATATTGTACTTTTAATTCATTCATTCTCATTCGTATAAGTCATACACAGAAATAATGTAATGATTCATTTTCATTCTTATCTAATAACAACTATTTCTTATAACTTTACAATATTGAACTATTAAAATTGAGGTACGTTTACCTTACAATATACAATCGTTATTAAGATCGCCCGCCTTATCCACCACTTTTTACTATTTCGCATTCATCAATTCATTTAGACTACAACAAAAGAGTTTAAATACATAACTTTCGAATTGAAAAGAAAAGAATAAGAATTATATTTAGTACATATCGTAGTGGACAACTAGAATAACAACAGTACATAACTTTTCAACAATAACAGCTATTTATATATATTTATGAAATATAGAATCACAGTTCTTTGATGGTATACAATTTACGTCTATTAAATACTTTGACACTCAAGAGACTTAATTCATAATCGAAGAACTGTGACGTGTGGTGGAATAAAGTTTAGAGGCGCAACATTACAATGGGCTTACGGACACAATTAAAATACCGTAAGTGCCTACGTTAAATACATTCTGTTCTAATGTGCAAACACACATTAGTTTGCTAATTAAACTAACCTATAACAAATACAGACTCTTTGTCCACCAAACATGTACATTATGAAAAATAGGATATACCAAAATATTATATTAGTATTATACTCGCGTAGCTACTAATTATATTAGGATGGGAAATAATATGCCAAACAGTAAATATCAAACATTAAAGGGATGACTATGACTATACTATACTCATTACTTAATACTTGACACAGGTTACTTACAAGTTACTCCAACTACAATTACTACAATAGCAACAAAATATTTTCTGTCGATAACAGCAATACGCACTAATCATAACTAATAATAAGCACTGGGAAATATTATTTCGTCAGAATTATAGTACAGCGAAGTCAACTTTATCTGTACATTATTCCAGCAAACAGAAACTATGTATATTATGTGCATATTAATATCTAATAGTAATTAACTTCATAAATTCATCATTATTCTTACAAGTGCCAAATTGTAGCTAGAATTACGAACACGTTCCTCTGCCAATTTCTTACGCTCATCATTTTAACATTCTTCCAAAAAGATATCGATGCAAGTTGATCTAGTAGTACTATATCTGCCTAATGGCTAATATATTACAATTAATATCTGCAATGACGACAACTCATTTCGACTTTCCTGTCACTTGTAAATATTTGTACAGCTATTATTACTTACTTCACTATAGGCAGGTATAGTATAGCTATAACAGGTAATAATTATATTATTAGGTACTCATTACAACTAATTTCTTATTGTATGACGAAGTTGTACCTAGAAGTGTCATAATTTATATGTAAGTTTATTATTATTATACTATAATACATTGCTTAACTATATTGCCATCGCCTTCGTTTTTACAAATATGTAGCACTGGTTGGTAGGTCAATATTTATTAGCATATCTCGGGTTGTGTTTGTGTCGATGATGGAGATCCAATTGCTTTTGTGAAGACAAGCAGCGGTCGTTGAAATCCCTTTGCATGATGAGTAGGTGGCCCAATCGTATCCACCGAAGTGAATCCAACATTTTTAATGAGGAATTCTTGGAAGTGATCCGGATAAAAGCGGATGCCTTGGTAAGTGGCGAATATTTTTTCCTAAAACAAAACAAAATATTTTTATTTTATTTGATGCAAAATTATTTCAATAAACTGTGCATAGGCGGATAAGGTATTATTGATCCTTTATCCATTTCATAATAATAATACAAGAGGAAGATTATAAATTATCTTAAAACTGTATTATCTCATTGAGATTTAATATTTTATTACGTTTACTCTTTGTGCAGCTGTTGTTGTAATACTCAATTATCCCATTAAAATTATTTATTGAAGACAATTTTAGATAATTAATTAGTAATAAAATGCTTACAGTGAGTTTCTTCTTGCGTTTATATGATGACCAGGGTTGCGGCTCCAGAATCAGTTTGCCTCCTGGTCGCAAATGAAGATAGCAGCGGCGGAAGAATCTTTTGAGTCCATCATCTCCATAATTTAAATGAATCCATTTGGCAATGCTTAGAAGGAGAATTACATCGTACTCTGGTTTGACAGTTTCTAACAGTTCGTCGTTTTCCAAAACATAATTTTCCTGAAAGTCAAAGTTTCAATCAGAAAATGTCAATTAATAACATGTATAATTTGTATAAAAATAAATATATCTATTTTACCTTTCATTTAATTACAATAAAAATTAAGGTAACTTACATGGTTGAAAGAGACATTGTACGGAAAGATATTTGTGGTTTGATCTTGATTTCTCGGAGGTGGCTGAATAACGCCATACATCAAAGGCAGACTCTGGGGAAATACAACTTCCTTGTCATTAGGATCTCGAACCATATAATGCTTTACATTTTTTCTCGCAACTGATATCAAGTAATTGTCAATGTCTATGCCGTGAACCCTGCGCGGTGCAAAATCTCGAGCAATGGAAAGTGTTATGTGACCAATGTTACAGCCAACGTCCAGAACATCTTTCCCTACAAACCATTCACGCTTGAAAACTCTCAAGCGAGGATCTTCCCCATCTGGGCTTGTCCTGTACCCGTAGTAGCGTTGATAGTTACCAAACTGGAAGATTTGATCTTTCTTTCTGAATTTTTTGTTAGGATCTGTGTGACTGCCAGTTTTCTGATCGACAGAAGAATGACTAGGACCAGCGACTGCTATTTGAGAACTTGCTGGTCCTAGGCCTGGCCCTCCGTTACCATTACGTTTCGTATGATGATGTTTGCGGCGATTTCCATGCTGAGGAATAACAGGACTAACAATAGGGTCCAATTTATGACTTTTGTGGTGGCGAAATCGCTTCCTGCAAAAATGACGATGTAAAACATTTTGCTGCTGCTGTGGGTGTGACATAATATGTTGCGGAGAGAGACCATGGTGGGAATTTGCATACAGCTGCATTCTTTTAATAAACGGAGGAATTTCTGGAGTTGGTGGTGGAGAAAACGGTTCCATAAAGTTCGCATCCGCACTGCTACAACAATAATTAGTCAAGGAAGGTGACTCAAAAGGTCGTACCTCAAACGAATCACCGGGTTCCAAAACATCTAAGATAAACGGCGATGGTGCATAATAACTACTTAGCGGCACATAGTCACTTGAAGCCCTGGATTTACCACCTTCCCGTAATTTTCCAACTTCCGTCATTAAAACTTTCTCCTGCTGTGAATTCTCCTCCTCGTAGACATTGCTGAAAGTGCATTCCTTGCTTTCGGCAGAAGTTTCCACATTCTCCGTCTTCAATTCCTCTTCTGTGCTTGTAGACACTTTTTCACTTTGAACATCTTCCGGAGGACTATCGGCGGCCACAACTTCGGCAACGGTTCTTTCACTTTCCTTTTCCAATACTGCACTTTTTTCTTCGTTGTCATCGCTAACTTTCTCCACATCCTTTTCCTCAATTACAACATTCACGTCTTTGATTTCGTTAGAGTCGGGATTTAAAACGACTTCAATTTCCTTTACCTTTTCAAACGCCGCTGGTGGTGGTGGTGGAAGTGGAGCTGGAGCGACTGGATGACGATGTTCTACATCCTCTTCGGTTTCCTTTTCGTTTTCTCCTTCTGTATCTTCATTTTCTGTGGGACCATTGTCACAGGAGCTTGCAACGCTACACTCACTGTCTGTCCTCTTTCTTCCATGTTTCCTCCTTGATCTGTGTTTGCGGTTCTTGTGCTTTTTGGGGACATTCGTTCCCATGTCAAGAGAACGCTTTCTTTCACTCACACCATTTACATTAGTACTTACTTCATTAACATTGAGGTCTTCAGCAGGTGCTGGTGAAGATATTGGCGTATCCTTATTCAACTGAGCATTTATCCTCTCATCAGCCAAACTTGCCAAATTCAAGGGATCGTGAATATTCCCACCCAACAAAAATTTCGACGGCAAAACGGAAGTTTGTCTCCTAAACCGATTCTTCTTATACGGGGGAATATAATTTCCATCACCTCCTCCTTTCACTGAATTCTTTCTTTTACGGTGATTTGCTTGAGCCCGCTGTCTGTACGCTTCAAAACTAAGGTTGACACATTGCCGTTTTCCCTGTGGATTTTCATTTTCGTTATAAACTTCGTTTTCATTGTCGTTATCTTCATTCCACTCCTCCCCTTCACCTTCTCCAGAATTGTTTTCATTTTCCAAGGGTATTTCAGGCTCACCTCGAGGAATTTCCGGTTCCAAAATGTCAACATCAACAACCCGGTGATTTCGCGGCTGTAAGTTTCGATGTTGATTTTGTTGATGAGAATGAGCTGGAGAAAGCACATGTGCTTCCTCAGTCTCTACACCGGTTTTCAAATTTTCGCGCATTTGGCTCATCGCCAAAAGGTAAATAACTAAAAAGACAAATTTTTCTCCTTTGACCTCAAAAAATCCTACTCCAAAATACAGAAATGGATAGAGAAAATTTTTCTGAACATTTTGCGAATATTTTCAGGTCACAAAATGCCAGTTAACTGGACAAAAACTTGAGAGAGGCTATGGGCACTTTTAGCTCTTCGGACTGCTGAGTCCATAATGGATCTGCTTGATGTTTTTCAAGCCTCACCCTACTCGTTCCTCTCTGTGTATTTTCCTGCCTTCCTTCCCTACGTTCTCTGCCACTCCTCCCTACACGTTCACTTCTTTTATATAGGTAGGTATCCTCTTCTATCAACGTTAACTACGTTTCTCTTCGTTCTTCTTCTTCCTTTTGGCTCCTGCATCGCTTCGGCAGCAATAATATACGTACAGCAATTAGCCAATTCAATACCGTACCGTACACACTAACACAACAATACTCGTTGGTTGACTCTCAATCGAGTAGATGGCCAGAAATTCCACTTGCCTTCACATTTGTTTACTGCGGAGTTCCTTTTTTGTCTAATGTTTACTTACATGTTTTATTATACTACGCGTGCATAAAAATATTAGGACTTATCCTACCTATGCTTGCATAATACTTTGCCCAGAATTATTTATTAGTGTTCTCTGTATACAGTATAATTGCATATGGTATTGTCAGTACTTTAATTAGTAGTTTATGACAAAATGGCTATTTTATGAAGCTGTACATAAGAAGTTCAGTCGAAATATTACATAATATCCAGAGCATTCTCGGAGAGGCAGAGGGTTTGCAATATAGTAGGATGCATGTATAGTCATATAAAAAGGATTATTGGTTACGTTACTTGATTACTTGTTACTTTGCGTTGCATTCTATCTGTACGGTGCGTTTCTTTCCGTTATAATACAAACGACATTATTATGGCATTTACAATTTCTATCATTTTACGAACATGTTTGTAGTAGATGGGAGTCTTTTTGGTAGGTAGTTTTGTCTTTTTATCAGTTTATGTACATGTTTGTTGTAGATGGGAGTCTTTTCGGTACTTGTGTCCTGAAAATTGTAATTCTTGGGTTTTGATTTCGATAGCTTTCTTTAGAATAGACTATTCTGAAAATGTTTCAGAAATCCGGGACTAAAATGTCCAAAACATCGAAGGATATAATAGTTGAGAGTGAGATTCAGAAGAGCACTAAATAATAAATATATGTATCTATACCGCACCGCCGGTCCGATGTTTTATGTATTTATATCCATCTATACTTACTTCATGGTTTTATGTTTAATAGATAATTTAAAAAGCTAAATATTAGTATAGCCATGTAGGTGATGGTCAATAAGCAACTATTAAACAGGATTTGCAATTTATACACACGCACAGTTGCATAGCGTAGTTTATTACCTCTAATACCACCCACACCACATACAAGCTAAATATTTTAATTTATGCAATAATCTTTTGTGCACATTTACTTGTACTATAAGATATTGGCCCTCGCCATACAGTGAATAATAGGTACAGATAATATGGCAAAGAATTAGATTAGCATTTACATTTTGTATCATAACATCCAAAAGAATATAATAAATTTTTGAGCTCTATAAATTATTTTTGAATACTCATGTGATGAGACCATACGCAGACGGTGTACATAATGTACATTACAGTGTGCAGTACACTAAATAATGTTTGCTTTCAACTTTTTGCCGTTAAGTGCAGTAATATGTAATTCTGGTGGTTTTTACAGTATAGTTACATGTTTGACAAAGAATGATTAGAATAGTATGTGTATTATAAAAGTTATATTATATTATGATCTCAAAACCTATCTGTCGCAGTTGAGATACATTGCTTCACAGCAACATTTATTTATCATAAATTATCTCCATTTCATCATGTATATGTGTAATGGAAATTTTAAGTTTAAATAATCATCCTAATTATCTTGTCTCAGTTGGTTGGTACAGCCGGTACAGGTAGTGGGTTAGCACAGTTTTTCACAGCACAGTGGGGGAGGGTCAGGGTGGTCATGCTTCTAACAAAATATACCATGCATATAGACACAAAAATACTAAATGAAATTGAAAACGAAAGACTAGAGAACAGAATGATATAATTAATAATTGTGTTAATTTTGGCTGGCTAAATGCCAATGGACAATATTAGACGCAACGCACATAATGTATATTAGCAAGCTAATATTTTTGTTTCTTTACGATGTGTGGATATTTGAAATTTTTTTGTAGCAGGCGATGGTAGTGGAATATCCGTGTTATTATTATTATGAATGTGCATATTTACTTACTCAGATATAAGGTTACATACTCGGTAGTTGGTACTACTCGCATTGGATTTCATCATTATGTGCCGGTTTGGAACATCACTGATACTATTTACATAATATTTCTTTGCATCATTGTCGTCACCTATATACTACCATATACTACCTACTTAAAACTGCATTAACTTAATAATAATAATATGCGTTTATATACTATAGTAAATAGTAATACAATAGAGTACTATTGACATTTTGTAAGATTTATTTTACAACTTGGAAAACAATTGCGATGCATACTTCCTGATAGATAAATCCGTGTACATTATGTTGGGCATTATAATAGCTAACTGTCCTCTATAGTATTGCTAGGAAGGAAGAAGAGCGCATAGAATAAACTCACCACCAAAAGTGCTAATATTGTTTGACTCCTCATCACGTCGCCCCTACGTAGTCCCTCAGCTTACAATTTGTAGCATGAATTTCCGTTCCGATGTTCGCTCAATGATGACATTATAAGTAGGCATGTATCAACATATATATCTTTGAGTGCACAATTAATTGAATATTATATCAAAGTCGACATCCAGCAAAGCTATTAGCAAGAACTAATCAGACATGCAGTATTTTCGCTAGTGGTAATGTATGTAGTCTTTGTAGACTAAATGAATGCAGATACATAGTTTGGAATCGAATTGATTTCTTCTTAGTTTCTCTATACGACCTATTAACTAGCTCTTAGGACTACCAAGTTGGAAGTAGTTACTAAATCTATTAGAATTACTTGTAAGATAATTTAACAAAAGATACACTTTCCAACAATTATAATAGAACTTAGTAATAGTACTTATTGTATATAGTAAAATATATAGTAAAATAGCTAAATGGCTATATCAAAAATAAAAAAATTCTTGGAGTACACAGAACATGCTATTAATATGCAGCTGTTTTAACTAATATAGCTATAAATGGCTATGCTCCCTTCCCTGTAATACTAATATATTAGTATAAAATGGCAAAGCCTAAGAAAGAAAACAACAGTATCCCCTATCCACTCAATGCAGAAGTCCAGAGTAACTTTAATGCTGAAATGCAGCCCTATTTTTTGTCGTAAATGTCCAAAGATTAGGATTCCTAATACAGTCTCTCTTCCATCATCAATAAAGCCAATTTTATGACTTGCTCTGCTACCCATAGAGGAACTTAAAAAAATTGCTTGCTCATAATCTTTAAATAAGCTATAAAATTATGGACGACTGCCTGTTTGCAGCAGACAATTTGTGAGATAAACATTAAAATCTGAATTATGTATGTGAAGATGTTCACATGGAGCTACGTATAACTGGGATGCGTGGGTACAAAAGTGTAAATGTGCAAATAGTGAGCACAGAAAACTTTGCAGAAGAGAAGAAATGTAACAGCGTTCATTGGATTATCACCTACCTATGTACGTACGTCACCGCTTTATATTATGCTGAGCCTATAGCAGCAGAAGAGTTACTTAATAGGAATGATACGCTTTCGGCATGCCTTGGGTAAATAGAGGTGAATTGTGAATGCTTAAGCCTAAATGTCTCTTTGTTGATACCCTTTTTAAGTATGTATGTGTGAAAAGTGGTTATAGCGCATTCTGTCAAAAGGTGTAATTAATTTATCTGCATGACTAGTTATGAGCATCTATTATTTGTACAGATTTCAATTCTAAACTGAACTGTTAAAGTATTTAATACTCTGGGATCAACTATAAATCTTGGATTTTTTCCTTATCTCAGATTTAAATATTTCTTTAGTTCAGGAATAGATGGTTAAAGATGCCCACACCCGTACATACATATTAGTACACAGTGTCATTGTCAATTAAATCAAGAAATCCGAAACAAAGGGACTATTTGTTTGTACAAGATATCAAAACATCGGGGAAAAGTTATTCTAGAGTGCTAACATGAAAACTTCTATTGTGGCTTCAACTTCAGATGACTGTGTACATTGTATCTGTATGTATGTGTAAATGAATTCCTAATTATAGTACACTATAGCGGTGAGCAGAAAAGTCGTAATAGGTATATATGTTGTTTTTCTGCCTATAGTTAACTTACCTATGTTTTATCTGTAATATAGTCAATATAAGTAATGAATTCATGAGATAACATAAAAAGAGCTATTCTTATGTGTGTATGTGCTTACATTGTTACACTGCTGATGCATGATGTGTTACCTGCTAGTAGTAAAGTGTAGTAAAGGAAAATCTGGTTTACAGCTGGTTACTGCTTACATGTTCATACGTTTATGTGAAGTGAAAGAAATATTATATTATACTAGCATTATGTTCTCTGATGTTGTATGTATAAGTATTTCATGTCCCGAGCCCGTTCACTCAGCGAATTCGAATGTGCAAAGCTAAAAGCCAGGAGCATATCAAAAGTAGTGCATTGCATTAGATACATAACATATCTATATAGTGTTTTTCTAGACTCCCAAAAATCTATTAGGCATATATAATGTTAGTATTATAGCGCAAGTGTAGTTGAGCTCCCTATTTTCCTAGTAGACAGGGAGAATCCAGTGGACTTTTAAAATTAGTTGTAGAAATTCTAGGTTCGTTCAACTGCCTTCAGAAATTAAAACATTAAAAGGGAACAATCCCAAGAGTGTTCACATCAAATCCCAGTCAAAGAAAGACAGAAAAATTTAAGTGAGAATGCAAGACTTAAATCACAGAAGAGGACAACGAGAGGAGGTTACGACTGTTGACTGAGCGGTTTCCACTACTGCAGTTGCGGAAAAATGAAGATGCTGCTTCAGAGATCTATTTCTCGACGACTTTCGTGAAGAAAAATTCCTGACTGCAAAAACATCATAATGGGAAGTTAATTTTAATTTAGTTAGAATCTCTGCTCTAATCCCTGTGTTTCTAATAATATTGCCTTTTATTCACTCCCCGTTGCGTTGCACACTACCTCCACCCACGTTCTACATTTCAATTCTCAACTCCACTCTCCTTCCTCCAATCTTACAGCAACCAAAGTAGACTGTATCCAATGCTCAGCAGGAAAAAACTTAAATCGATAGTGTACAGCGCTGAACGAATGAGGGCTCCTGTATAATAGTTGTGCAACACTCAGTACTGTACTTTGTACATACATTGTAATCCTATGAATGTTTTTCTATGGATGCATGTGTATCAATATTAAAATCCCGTACTTTCCTATCACACAAAAGTAGAGAAAGGCCCAACGTGAACATTTCCAGAGATTGAGTTATTCTGGGCGGGTGGATATATGATACCCGGGCAAAAAACCAATGTGGGATGTCTGCTTCAAGGACACGATAATCTCTTTTCTTAATTCAAAACATTATTAGTTGGGAAAAGAAACGCTTTCCTATCAATACACCCACGCATATCAAATAATTGCAGCTGATGCACTTCTGTAAAATAAAATCATGATATGAATTATGCAGGGGATTGATCCATGGGCCGGCTCAAAATCTTTTCAACACGGAAAGACGGAGGATTTGAAAAGAGTGTTTTTCAAAGTAATAATAGCACCAATTGACATTTTACATTTTTTGAAGTAGATGTAGAGTCATGGAATATATTCTCTCTGAAATTTTTAGTATGCATCTGTCGAGCAGGATGGAGAATGGCATATGACTTCAGAAGATTTCATTCGAAAATTCTTAGGTGTTCTTAATACTCCGGATTATCATCCGGGATCCGTCAAATTACTTGCCGGCATTATCGACACATCTAAAGATGGACTCATCTCATTTGCTGAATTTCAAGCATTTGAAAGAGTACTTTGTATTCCAGACGCCCTTTACAATACCGCCTTTAGATTTTTCGATACTACTGGGAATGGAATTTGCAGTTTTGAAGAATTCAGGGACATCATTAGTCAGACAACCCTGCAGCAAAAAATTCCTTTCGATTTGGATGGAAACTTCGTTAAGTTATATTTTGGAAGAAACAAGGATCGCGTTGTTACTTATTCGGAATTCAGTCAATTCCTTCATGTATGAATTAATCCATTTGCTTGTTACATTAAATTAAACTTTTGAATGTTGAAATGATCAGTCTTTACTGTGTTAATAAAATGCCAGGATTTTCATGAAGAATATGGAGCCGAGGCATTCCGTCGTTTCGACTCAGATGGAACGGGATTTATCTCTGCAGAGGATTTTTATACCATCATGACAACAATCAGATCACACCTTCTTACCAAAGAAGTTACTAAAAGAATTAAACAGGTGAGCAAAGAAGCGAAAACACAGAAAAATTCTTTCTTCACGACAGTATTTTGTGGAAAATTAATAATATCTCTTATTTTCATGTCCCAAAAAGGTTGTCAACGGAGTGACTGGCGGAGAGAAAGTCTCATTTCCATTCTTTGTTGCCTTCAACAGATTTCTAAATAACATAGAGTTAATTAAGAAAGTATATCTACAAGCAACAAATGGAGTTCGTGATAAAGAAATCACAAAAAATGATTTTTTGTTTGCTGCGCAAATGATGAGTCATATCACACCTTTAGAAATTGATATTCTTTTTCATCTCAGTGATCTTATTAATAAATCTCCCACTATAATTTATACTGACCTGCAAAATGTGGCTCCTGAGCAGTACTACAAGAAAGTAAATAAGCGCGTCGTAGATATTAAGGCTGTGGCAGATCCTGCCGAGCGTGGAATCTATATTGAATTTTTAGAAAGCGTCTACCGATTTGCAATGGGATCAGCAGCTGGAGGTAATCACACAAATATCGAAGATGCAAATAAGATTGTCACAACTTTATTTTGGGCCTAATTAAAAACTAAATCATTAATTTAGCTGTGGGAGCCATTGCAGTATACCCTTTGGACTTAGGTAAGATTTCTTGGTTTCAGGAAAATAAACCTTAGCAAAACGGCTCAGCCAAGTATTGGAACCTTACTAATTTATATTAGCTATAAAATAAAGTGTTTTCCACTAAATTATAAATGTAAAGAAATTTAATTCCTAAAACAGAATTCAAAAAATTGCGTCCTTGTCGGTTGTACAAAAATGTTTTTAGATTTTAGACCCTTTCTCCTAAGTGGAAAAGGGGTGCACCAATTGACACAATTTTAGAAGTGAATCTTTCTTTTATGAAAATCTGTTAAGAAAAAACAAACATTTGGAAACAATATCCATATTCCATCCATTCCTAAATTATGACATAGACGGACGGAGAGAGAGAGAGAGAGAGTGGCATAATTCCCAAAAGTATTGTTCCAATACGTAATAATAAAATAATAATACATTTGTTGGGACAGTAAATATTTTATAACAAATCGAATGTATTTAGTGAAAACTCGTATGCAGTTACAAAGACCATGTTCGGAATATGAAGGGCGACTGCATAAAAACAATAGAGACTGCTTCAAAAAGGCGTATAGAAGTGAAGGTTTCCGAGGGCTTTATCGTGGATTGATACCACAAGTGCATGGAGTTGCTTTTGGAAAGGCTATTAAACTTACAGTAAGGTTCACCCAAACTTTTTATTTTATTTTACATAAGATTGCCCAATGATAAAATTACAAAAGTCAAGCTCACATTAAAATGCTTTGAACAGGTAAATGATTATTGTCGTGACAAGTTCATGAATCGAAAACGACAGATACCTTTGTGGGGAGAGATTACTGCTGGGGCTTGTGCTGGTGCAAGCTACGTGATTTTCGCCAATCCTTTGGAAATTATCAAAATAAGAATTCAAATTGCAGGAGAAACAGCTCCGAATATGAAGTTCAGTGCTTTCACTGTAATAAGGCAATTGGGATTCTTCGGATTGTACAGAGTAAGTTAAACAAAGGGAATGTAATAGTTGTTGTACGTGGGTGGGCACTGGGGCCCTACAAATGCACATATAACTTTCACTAGTTTCGCTATGTAAATAATATTTAGTTTTTTCCTAAAGTGAAAGTTTCAATACATGGTGAAAGCATATCGGTGAAATTCATACGTGAAATTAGTATACACTTGGCAGCTATAGGCCGTAAAAAATAGTGAAAATGATCCTGTTTACAACTTTGCTAAGGCTTAGGGGATTTAAACTTACCCTAGCCCTTCGAAAATTTTAATAAGAATTGTAATGACAGGGAATGGGTGCATGCTTCTTGAGGGATGTCCCCTTCGGAGCTATTTTCTTTCCAGCGTATGCGCATACCAAAGTCAAACTACAAGATGACGATGGATACAATTCTGGACTATCTTTGATTTTAGCAGGAGCAATTGGTTGGTCACATTTCTATGTTTAAATAAGCTATAATTGAATAATTCCTGTGCTTTATCTATAAATTGCTGACGCTGCGACTAGTAGCACTTTCTTTCCAAAAAATCTCTTGCTCATAGATAGAAATTACTAGCAATCAGTTCTAAATGTTAATTTACTAATATATTGCGTTACAGCCAGTTTGCCTGGGTCTCCTTTGTCAATGCCCTGTGATGTTATAAAGACAAGACTTCAAGTAAGCAATAGAATATTGAAAAATATTTGAAGTATTTGAACTTTGTATGTTTTAACCTCTACGATCAGGGGAGCGGGTTGTAATTTAAATGTTGATTCAAAGGTAGACCCTCGGCCTGGTCAGACTCGATACAATGGAATTATAGATGCAGCAAGGAAAATATATCAAGAGGAAGGTCTTCGGGCTTTTTGGCAAGGAACGAGGCTGATTAAGCCATCGTCTCAGTTCGGAGTAACTCTTTTCATATACGAAATATTGCAAAGAGTGTTTTACGTAGACTTCGCAGGAACGTAAGACAACCATCTCTAAAATTAAAATCAATTATTATGTCATACCATGCAACAGATTATTCAATAATTATTATTTAATCTGTAAAGGAGACCAGCAGGATCGGAGGCGACAGTTTTGATCACCGGATTAGATCAAGTTAAATCTGACAATCCGGATCATGTTGGTGGCTATGCATTGGCTCTACCTATTCTTGCAGGCATCGAATCCAAATTCGGACTTGTGCTTCCACAGTTTAAACACGCTGTCATTACACAAACAAATCCCAGCACTGCCGCAACAAAACCGAAATAGAAAAGACAAGCCAACAATTTTCTGATTTTTAGAACCTTAATGTTAGTTAGTGTGTAGTAAACAAAGTACAATTAGAAAGTTCCACTGTTTTATTTATCAAAAAGTTGTGATC
>JAAAYG020071014.1:4393-21187 GCA_009936455.2 Tomocerus minor
CATTAGCGAGTTGATATCTTAAAGAGGTTGAAACTTATCACTCTGTTGATGATATCATCATGTTAATTAAAACAAAGGCCTAATATTATCAAGCCAAGATTCAAGCACTTTTAAATTGCCTAGTTCATAAATATGCACCGACATGCTACCAAAGTTCAAAACTATTTTGTTCTTTTACTATGATCTCACAAAATTAGATGATTTTGATGTAAGTTGTAATTGTAAATGCTTTATTGTCGGACACTACAGATTAATTGTTACATAAATCTGGTTTCCTGTAGAGGACAAAGGTTCTGTAAACTTTAGTTACTTTACACATCCTAAAAATTATCAAAATATGCCACCTTTAGTAAATAAGGAAGTTAAATGTTTGAAAAATCAAGATTTAACAGTAGGTAGTTGACAAAAGACATAATAATGTCCTTAAATTATTCTACTATTTGCATTCAGACAAATTATCGAAACTTTGCTGGATTCTATTATTCAATTTGCAATTTTAAAGATATGCAGGTTTAGTGCTGAAATTCCTATGTAGGATAATACGCAATTGCTTTAAAATTATGCAGCAAAGTATCTCAATTAAGGAGAACAAAAGTCAAGCTTATCGGATTATTGCCTTTCATTCCCATATTCCCATTACAATTCCAGGAAAATGAAATATTGAAAGAAAATGGGTGTCTTCGTATAGTAATCCCATTACTTAATATCTGTAATATCTCTGAGAGTACAGAATGTTGGCACATTCCAGTTCCAACACTATTACCTACTCGATTTAGTTAAATGAATATTATAATTATAGCAAACGCAAACTCTACGGTGACAATTTTTAAATGATTAGTATTCAAATAATCCGAGTGTTTGAATGACTTCATAATTTAATTAAAATTGTGTCTATGAATTTTCAGGAGCAAAATTTGCTTTCTCGATCTACGATTTCGAAGGAAATGACACAGTAGATGCCTTCTACACAGGAGACGTACTCCGGGCTCTCGGATGCAATCCTACACAGAAGCTTATCGAAAAGGTTGGCGGAACCAAAAAGAGGAGTAAGTGTTAAAACAAAATAATACTCTTTGAAATATCATAACGGTGCGTATATGCATTATGTATACAGAGCTTTTGTATACTTTCATGATAATGTTTTTATAATTCAAAACATTTTTACTGTATAGACGAGAAGAAATTGAAGGTAGATGAATTTCTTCCAATTTTTGGACAAGTGAAGAAGGATAAGGATGTCGGTAACATCGAAGACTTCACGGAAATCTTGAAGTTGTACGACAAAGCCGGAGATGGAAAGATGCCCTTAGCTGAACTCTCTCACATCCTCCAATCACTCGGTACAATTAACAGACTAATTAAAATAAGCATCAATAAGCAAGTGAAATAGAACAGCAGAAACAACATCAATAGTGATGACATCCGATCTATTGCGTTTAACTTCTTCATTACAGTATTGAATTTTTGAATTTATTATTGATACCCATTTGAAGATGTTTCAAACGATATCAGGACCGATTGGGTAAATAATTTCTATGATTTACCAACACCGTAGCATGAAAATGCGATTTCAATATAGGAATCGCAATATAACATATTATATTCTGAGGTTTCGCTTTTCTTTGTACTCCGACATTTACAGAAAGATTTGTCCCAGAGAAATAGAAGAGTTAGGAACGTTATAAAAATGGCAGAATTGTAAGGCCTCTTTGCTAGTGCAATCTGCAGTTCTGCAAACAATAACAAATTCTTTGCCAACAAATATTAAATTATCACCATTGGGCTATCACGTGCGTGTCCAATAAATTACGACGGATAATTTAACTGATGCATTTTATTTTATTGCGTCTTTTGACAGTTCCCGATGTGTCTTGAAATTGTAATTTGTAAATAGTTAACCCTTTTCGCGACGGTGGTGGAAGAACACTTTTGGCGTAATATTTTATTTTTCATTCATCTGTATGTTGTCCAGTCCACTGTCCAGTCTGTTGATACATATAATATCTGCTAATCAATTGTCCTGTTCCAAATACATATTCGATTCTTTATACATAAAGAAATGGAATTTTCTTTTGTGTGAATTTTCGTGAACACCGAGACGCTTGGATTAAAAATGAAACCGGAAAAAAGGATTTTCGACCATAGTACAAAAAAAACCAAGAGCTTTAGTCACATCAACTTGTTTTAATACAGCTTTAAAATTCAAAATATCTACATTAATATTTGTTCGGAGCCCTATAAAAATGGGAATCGTAATCCTATCTTGCTTGTAGTTTAATCTCAGCTAGGTACTGAGATAATTGTACGTGAGCCAGGATTTTAGGTCATAACTTTATTTGTGTAGTAACAAATCAGTGTCAGCATGCCCGAAATGAATTACTAAATGAGCTAGAGGAAAGAAATTTTTGTCTTAGTCATTTCTACGATTACTTGTTGACTTTTAACAGGTGAAGCTATTTTTGAGTACAATAGATTTATTAAATTAATAATTTTGATGAATTGTGTAATAAAAGGTGAGAGACTGGAAAAGGATGAGGCAGAGGCTATTCTCAAGGACTGCTGCGACCCCGAAGATGAGGATGGTTTCATCCCATACAAAAGTAAGCTTATAGTATTAGTTATGATTTTGGAGCTTCAATTTTTCAACACAAATGAATTTTTCCTATCCATGTATTTGTATATAAACTCTGTTTTTGACTCTCGTTTGTTGTTTACCGTCATTCCAATCCTTCAGATGATTTAAATCTTAATTGCCATTATTTATGGTCAATCTAATTTTGCTGAACTTCATGCGTTATTTGATATGCAAATTTTTGCATATATATGTTGAGGGTGTCAATTCATTTTCAATATAATTGCATCATCCAGAAGAAAATGAGTTTAGTTGGAAAATCCCTGCGTTTATTGTTCATGATTTTTAGTGAGCTTGCAATAAAAGATGTTAGAACTCGTAAAGTTGGCCCTATTGTTAGTAACGTATTTATTGTTTTATTGCAGCTTTCCTTAAGAAGATGATGGCTGGACCTTTCCCAGATGCAGAATAATTTTTCTTCGATCAAGGAAAAAATTCAACAACGCAGTAAACTGCAATGATGATTCTCGATATTTAAATATCTCTCTTCATAAAGTTATACATGAAATCTTAATATAATCTTAATAAACCGTTGATGATGATGGATCGTGATCATTTCATTCTTATGTAATCATTTATGGTTGATTTAAGAAGAAAAATCTGGCAATCTATAAAGCAAGAACACTCATGTTTACTATTTTTACTTACCCTAACTCTTTCCCCTTTCTTTGCACTCTATTTTAAGTTTCAAAAAGTCTAAACTCGCTTGTAGCAAGTGATCCGATGCTTCTGATGCATGCGTTCATAAGAATACTTTCATGCAAGTTCACAATACTCAAAGAAATCTTTCTCATTATTCACTTGTTCTTTACCTTTAGTACAAAGAATAATAAAATTTCGGGACAAGGTGATGGGAAAGTCAAAATGCATAAATAAAACCAGCCAAGAGCCTTTTAGTGTTAGGATTGGATAAATATAGATATGACGACATTTGTCTATTTCCTCTTCCAAAAATCATCCCACGAAGTATGCAGGCAGACGCATGATCATTCTTTACAATGAAAAATATATGTAACAAACTCCCAGCGTTTAGCTTGTAATTGATACACTTCATTGTGCATTTAGTTGTGGTTCTTTCAAGTAACTTTACTTAGAAAATCGTAAAAATCCAATTTCAATTTTGATTCTGAATAAAATTAGTTAACAATACAATTTTGCAAGGAAAAAATTTAGATTTTTTTATCGGCTGGTTGAAATAGAACAAACATGCTCAAATATTCACAAAAATGTTTCCTTAAGCACATTAACATCCTGGTGCCAGCTTGTCTATTGCATATGTCGTGCTGTAGGCGAAATAGAGAAAAATCATGACTCTTTAGCAACTTTACTGTTAATTGTGGTTTTCTACGACCCTGTGGCAAGAACTTGTACTTTCCAAACTCACTCATCGATCGTAGGTTAATCTCTGTCTCAAGTCCAAATTATTTTTGTTCTTTACTAAAGAGAATGTTCAGCACATAAAAATTGGATCACAAATAAAAGATGAAGTCTATTTTCCCTTTCCTTGCATCTATCTATACCTAAAATTACCCTCAATACAACCTTGGGAAATAATGCAATGGAATTTCTATGCAAACTGCAATAATTTCCTTATTTTTAAGCTTAGTGAAATGATCCAAACATTTCCTTATATCTAGGTTTACAAAGCTCATGCCATGTCTCATGAAACATTTCTAAGGCAGTCTATGCATATATTCATATTTTAAATTAGAGCATCGAGCTTCATTTTCAATGCAGGTTAAGTAAATACTCAATTCAGTATAAATTTCAGTTTTTGTTTCGACACTAATAAGCAACAAAGCTAAATGATTTAGAAGGAAAAACATAATTTAAATGTTAAAATTATTGCAAATTCACTTGCTTAATTTTTCGTATAAGATTTCATTTATTTATGCTGCTAAATACCTGTCTGTACAAATATTACAATATTTGCCAATATTTACAATTATAGAAGTACAATAAGGACAAATAATCTATACATAGATGAATGAGGGACTTAGCAAGTATATATTGAAGAGATCTGCCAAAGAGATGTACCTATTAGAGCTAAATTAAACATAACGCATTCCCAATGGAATTTAGTCTTTTATTTACGCTATTACATTACATTTAATAATAGATTTGTATTGCTGCATGTAGCTTTAAGAACTAAATAAGGGGAACCAAGAATAGTTCAGATTTAGGCCACGCTGGAAATCTTGTCTTATCGTATCTGTCCTTGTTTGTGTAATGCTTGTATTGTGTTACCAAAAGAAACTTTAGAGATTTACGCAAATACTACAAGTTGAAATCCTTAACGCACTATAAACGGACAACCCCATTAAAGAAACTTAAACATCATTGAGATATTTTCTGAATTGCTATATATGTAATTCATGATCCCTTAGGGTGTTGTCCATTGTTTAGTACCTTAAGGACCTCTCATGTACAATGCAAAGTTTTTAAATCTGCAACTGACACACCATACGCTCTTTAATTACATACAATTAAAATATTATTTACAAGACAGGAAATACGTTAAATGCGAACCGTAAACTTTATTTTAAACTTTAATAATAGCAATTGCTAGACAGTACAATAAAATAAAATATCGTTTATATTGCCGTATTTGATATTAAAATTGATTACCGACTGAAACATAATTTGCGAAAGTCCTAAAACTTAATGACGAGTGCATGTGAAGTGATTAAACTAATAAATAATCTTAACTCATTTACAATTCAAGATCTTACTAATTATAAACTACAGTAAAACTTGAACATTAGCAGCGTTTGCTTGAGGTCACCGAGATAAATCGGCAGCTTTTGCGATCATTGTTCATTCTTGAGTTGTGCAAATAATTCATGCGATTACTTCGTTTTGGGAACACTTCCGATGCTCGAGTCACATTGTTTTTGGCGAAGCGTTTTGATTGCTCATTTCTGGATCTCACCATTTCTTTGCCCTCACAAATGACGCTTTTCAGAGATTTGTTTCCATCGAACACAGGTTTGCTGAATTCACAACTGTCCGTCTGCTTCTCGTCCTTCCTGTACTTTTGTTTCTTCGATTTCTTCTTCAGCTTTCCATTTTTCTCTTCCGTAGGGGCCCCCGATGCCTTTCCGTCCTCAGATGCATTCAGCGGATGCCTAAATATAAAAATATTTTCATGATAGCTTCAGGCATAAATTCTTAACAAAAATTCATAGATTTATTTTAGTTTTATAGTATTTATGTCTTCTATTGCCACAGTCCATTACATTTAAGGGTTGTCATAAATGACACAGTATTATTTTTACAAAAACAAATGACATGAAAAATTACAATGATAGTATAATTTAGAAATTGTGGTATCAATGTAACAAAGAAATAGTTGTGCCTATTACAGAATGCCAAGTATTTCCATTTCTAATTTCTGACTTTTTACATGAATCAATTCCAAATGAAAATTTGGAATTGATTCGATGCTGTGGCTAAATAAAATATGTTTAGTCACATAATTTCTCCGTAGTTAAGTTTAAAAAAATTCTATTCATTCATCTAATTAAAGTTTATTGGTCTCGGACTTGCTTTTATCATGCTCTTATCGACGAATAATGGCAATGTGAATGAACGAAGTAATGATATGCATATTATCAGTAATCTTTAATAGCAGTTCCTGTACAACTAACTACGTACATGACACGTACCTACATAAATCATTATCATCGCTAACTAATCCTACTATGCACAAAGATGACATTTGTCAGCTGCACAGTTTTAGTGTAGCATTGTATTGACATGTGATCACAGCTTTGACACATGATTATTATATTTAGAATGGCTATTTGCGTTTTGACCTTACGTGTTTTGACAAATTGACTCAACTATAGTCTAATGTCGTCATTCCAGTTTTCAATGAAATAATAATTGTACTGCTTGTTATAATGACTACAAAAGAAATGTCTAATTACGTATCATTACTCCCTCAATATCAGTTTATTTATTTTCAGCTTAGGAGTAGCATTTTGAGAACACGCACTATTTACTCAAACTTGCAATTACATGTTTTGCTATTCCACATCGGCTGTTCATGTATGACCTTATTACGAGAATCGCAAAAGCGAATTGACAAACAAAACCACTCAATTAGAATGTTTTTAGGGGTCTGAATCTGAAAGCTTGAAGTCAACGAAAACAGCTTGCAAAGAGACTTTTCAGACTTTTTGCCCTTTATGTGGTTTTATTGGCAAAGCTAATTTTGTTTATCATGATATGAGGCTGGAAAATGAATTTCTAAACAACAGCCCTTGTGCTGATTGTCTTAATGACAATTCTCATTAATGTATGCATACTAAGTCCTGTAGTAGAGGACTTACAGATAAACGGACATGGATGGATGTTCGATAAGTAGATTTTCCCAGAGAACGTCTCCTTTGATTTCATTTTCTTCACGCAAGGCATGGACCTCTTTGTCCGTAGATTCAATAGCACAGAAGCTGTGTGGCAATTGATTAGTTGGGACCCTTGTTACCATCACCCAATCTTCCGAATCCATCTCCTTTATTTCGACATTGCTGTCGACACATTCATCGGCTTGTGGCAAACTGCCAGTTCCGGGAAACAAATAGCTTGTCAAGGCGTTGAACATCTGTGGGCAACAAATAAAATAATGTTATGGATTGTATGACATAATTCTAATATAATTAGTTAAGATACTTTTTCCTTAAAGCTACCACTAGCCACTAATGGCCCAATGGTTAAAAATTTTATTTACTACATAGCTCTTCAACTATTACCGTTGCTAAAGTACTAATGCTGATTTGTGTACAAGTCGTTATGTGGTCAACATCAACTGCGGATTTCACATCTGGGCATAGTCATACAATAATTGAGCAATATTATATAACTACGTACGTACGACTGCAGAATTGCATCAGCCAAAGTTTTGATATTTATTTATTATTTATACAATATTTTGCATACTAGCTGAAATTACTTTTTTATGTGTTCCTGAGTTGTGGCTGTGTGGACGGTGTATGTAGAGAATAGATAGAATATGTGGGCACTAAAATTGTTTCTCATTGGTGTGTATGTATGTTATTATATTATGGTATAGTATGCCTGCAATTTAATCGTTGAGCTGAAAAATGAATGAACCTATAAACACAAGTTGAGACAGTTTCTCAACTAGACAAGATCAATTTGATCCCTCAATCTGAGTTTCACTTATAAAACTGTTAAGGAGAGTGGGTAATAAGAAAAAGTTAAAATAACACAATAAATTATTAGAATCTCTTCTCAAGTCGACGCATTTTGATAAACTAATCCATTTACTAAACCTTTCGAGATATTATAACGCTTCGAGAAGGATTTACGTCAGCTTTGTTTGTTTTTCTTTTTTAACAAGAATCTTTTTGTTCTTGATTAAACTGACATAAACAGAAAAACAAACTGTCAGTATGGGTTAAATGATAGCAATTACGTTATCATTCACACTTTATCAGAGTTAATTTATAAATAATATTTCTTATTCATTCATATAAAATTACAAACAGGCTATATGAAAAATAGGATTTAGACTTTACTGCTTCTGATAAAAATGGATGATTATTTTATTGGTGCACATGACGTGATTGAAATTGGAGATAGTGAGAGACATGCAGGTATAGATGAGATGGTATGATCCTTTAAATAACAGAACTTAAGAGAGGTATGGTAAGATGAGGGTTTGCCAAAACTAATCCCAATTAAAAATTAATTCTGTATTGTAGAACATTTAACATTTTCTCTCTGTGTGTACAACTCTTTTATTTATATAGTGCATTTTCTCTTTAGTGTTCAAAAAAATGTAAACGAAGTCAGAAATCAGTTTGAGTACTCTCACATAGTAACTATAATATGATCCTTATGATTCTAGTTTGAGACTCTAGTGGACTGGACACATGTATGGGTGGTTACTGCTGCTGCGTAGTGTTATTGTGTCAGTGTGATTTGACGCCCAAAGTTCTAACAGTCCGTGAGTTAAAGTTCCATGTATTAAAGGGAGATGTGATGATGGAGATGGGGTGACTTGAGAATAGGAGTGTGGAGTACGTAACAGCTAACAGGAAACGTTTCACAAGGTGCGTAAATACATCTGGCGTTTACAATGGGAGGGGTCACCAGAAATCTTCTACTGTAGTAGGATGTGCCCTGCATTTGCTAGTATACGTGTACTATGCTCAGTTGCTCTGGTCTCCTTCGTGTTTGTAAGTGTACATCTCTAGGAGATGGGATGACGTCATTATTTGGCGTGGGCGTATTTTTAAAACTCAACAAAGGGTACTTCATATATATAATATATACCTCATATATATATCATATATAGAATTTATATGGAAATGGAACACTGGAAATTAGATCATGCTACTAAGCAAGTGAGCACATCCCATCGTCACTACCAGGAAAATCTACTGATAGTGACATTGCGACTGTGACTGTTTGTTGGTATTATGCCAAAGCAGTCAAATGAGACTGCAATTGCCTTGAATGTAGCTGGATGTATGCAAGAATGTACTTTGTATGTGCTTAACTAATATCGTTACATACAATTTTGTAACAGCGTACGTGATACTAATAGATGTAGTTATGTGAAGACCTGGGGGAAGACCCTTTGCATAGAAACAATAACAATGGCAGAAAATGTTGTGCTGTGTATTCTATGCAATCTTTCTGTACTGACATTTAAACCAACTTTCATTTTCAATGCTTAATTGTGGGTGGGCCCTTGAAAATTCTTTGCTGTCACATACAAAACCAAAGTTTAGTATTATTTTCGTTTGGAAAATCTATCTTTTAATGTTGGTATATAAGAGTTTAGTATATAAGAAAATGGAATATTTTAGTGGAAATCCGCCCAAATGGCTAACTGTCCTCGTTTAAATCCCGTAATATCTATATTGTACTAACTAAGCTTATAGTTTTCTATAGAAAAGAGTATAAAAATTTTACCTTTGCTTGAAAAACGAAGGTGACGATATTATTGCGATTGCTAACTATAACGTTTCTTGAATGAGACGATCGTGGTAGAAAATCTAATCTAACGAATAATGAAGAACGATTGGTGGTAGATGTAATAATTGAAAAATAATTCTAAAATTGGCAGTTATTAATGTATAATAATTATTGAGACTTGAGACAAAGTATATTTATTATATGGACAATTATAATTATTGCTACGTCCCTCCAGCCCAAAGTAGTACTTTTCTAATGAGAACTGTGAAATAGATAACTTACTATAATCACCTAACCACTAGCAAATAAACAATGACAACGATAACACCAAAAACTAGCTAATTATTGTAAACATTAAGAACGGGAGCAAGTACTCACACACTCACACTCACAAACTCACAATTCTGCTCTGCTCCTACTGTAGCAATAGCAAACGTACAAAGTCAATAACCCATGGGCGATGTTCAGAGAGCCCACAAGTCAATACTGGCCTACTGCTACGTTTACTTGCTTCGTTCTTGAGCTTTGCAGTAGTTGGGACTTGGAAACAGCCAGCAAGGCAACAGCTGATCGATAATAACAACTGACAACAGTATACCATCATACGATGGCAAAGAGGATGCCAGCCAGGCCAGTACGTTTCACTTTGGGGCTGGGCTCACTCTGCAAGGGGGCCATCGTTCTTTGGCACACCAAAATCCTCCACTCTGCCTGCCACTAAAACCCTTTGCGAAGGTGAAGAAGACGAACATTGCATAAATTAACTTGTTCATGTGAGCTGCGAATGATTGAGACATGAAAACGGGTTGGGATTTTTCAAGTTTAATTATTCACCCCAACAATACTGTAATCTTATGCATTGTCACAGACGATGCTTCACTATTTTTAAGAGCTGATATTATGCTATATCCTTCCATTAGACAACCTTATTTGCAGTTTACCTAAACATACATACTTGACATGGCAAGGGAGAATCTTAAATCACATTCTCATTATATAAAACATCATGATGGATAATAAAAGCATTTTTTCCAATTGCTCTTACATAAGTATTTTATGGAGCGAATATTAATGTTCCGTACATTATACATAAGCATTTCAGATTTCCATGCTTTCATTATTTACGAGAACTTTCCTCATATAAAAGGAGTTTAATATTTTATTGCATTTATGCTTGTCCTTATGCTTATAGCTTACTTATATTACTTATATTTTACTTAGAACTGCATAGGCACTTAATTTGCTAAGTAATTCATATAGGTACTTTTTCAGCATTTTACTAAATTCGTTAAGTAGTCAACATAGATTAATGACATGAAAAACTAATTGGAGTCCCCCACAGAACTAACAGTTGATAAACTATTCAAAAAAATTATGCTAGAGAGAATTGACTTTTTCTAGACGCTAATCTAACTTAGTATGCTTAAAATCATTTAAATCCTATGTGGAAGCGATACACGGGCTGACGTTAACGTTAACAACGTCACTAGTGAGATTAATAATTTTGAGGGAACTTGAGACAGATGTGCTATGTTTGTATCTTTGCATGTAACACAGAACGTTACTTTTTATACCCTCACTTACTTGTTTAAGTGTATACTTACATACAAGTACATAGGACACACACTTATCCAGTTCCGCTTACAAATTCGAGCTAAAGCTAACCGCAAATATAGTCCGTCTTTCTCTATAAGCCTAAATGTTACACGTGAAAAAGTGTAGGAGATTAAAAGGTCGACTGTCTTGGTCTGTCTGGAATCTGGAATTTAGTACGCGACTACGTATAGACTGTACATAATAACAATACCTATATGAGAATTGCGCACGCAAGGGCTCAGAAGAAAGATGGCCTGTTCTGCAACGATCAGCCTGAAGAATAACACGCGATGAGATCCTAAGTACACCAATCTGGAAGTAGGAATTTTATCAAGCATTTCTCATTTATCGCAATGAGATTTGCAAATATTATTGAGCTGTTTTTTCTTAATGTTTAATGGAAAAGGTCAGAAATAACAATAGTTTCGTAACTTTTCGAAAAATTATTTCGAAACACTTTCACCTCACGTCAGTCTTTCACCATTGTGTAAGACTTTCTTGTACCAAAGACATACATTTTAAAGTAGGTTGTACCTTGATTATATTGAAGAAATTTCCTTTTATCTGTATATATAATCTACATAAAATATCGAAAACTATATTCTAACAGTAATTTCTAATAAAGTGAGCACATTTAACTACAAAGTACAGCCTAAGAACCGAGAAAGTCGACGTAATTGTTTGGAATTCATGTAAATATCCTCAAAATAAAGTCAATTGCCCAAAACTACATTTATTTATACACTCTGGTACAGTATTTTATAAATAAATAATTTCCTAAAGTTTAGAGCAAAATAAATGATAAGGTTCCTGTCTGCAAATGTTATACCTATGAGCATTTAATTATAGAGGGAAGAAGATGGAAACTTGAGGATAGGATAGAGTCTCTCTCTCTTGGTTGACAACACTCACATATTTTCACATCAAAAATTATTATAAAAATAATTGTACATATTTGTGGTGTTGGTCTTCTTTCACTCTCGTAGTTAGAGCTAACTTAACTTTTTTTTAGTTTTTAGCTCTCAAACAATCCATTTGTACAACTAAGATGAGTGAATTACAGGCTACTTTGGAATTTTGTTTGGAATTACACAAATTCTATAATGTCGATCTATTTCTTCGAGGGTAAGTCATATTAAAAGTAAACGATTTTTTGTAAATTGTTTACATGAAGTAGGTACTTACATAGAATCTGTACAAATTGAGACTGATGGTTCTGTAATTTATGTAATTATAGATTCTATCAAATCCAAGTAGCCCTTCGGGTGAACACAAAACTTCCCTCCCGAGTGGAAATCAACCTAAACAACAAGAAGTCTTCCAGTAATTAGCAGATTTTCTCTCTTTTCTCTTATATCATCCATTTATATGCGGAGTTAAGGCTGCATCTTGTAATTGTGTGTGGACGTATTGAATTTAAGGCTAATTTGATTGATTTTCAGAACCTTCTGTTCATAATCCGACTGCTTGTCCTATTAAGTCAAAATCCTTCCGGATTTTATTCCGCAATGAAGAGATCGACATCAATGAAATCATTTTGTTCCGAGTTCACTTGATCATCGACTGTTTCTCTAAGTTGTCAGAGTTGGCTAATGTGGAATATGTGATAGATTTGAGACTATGTTTCAACGATGGGGTCGTTTCAAGCAGAAGCCTAGTTATTAATATTAGTTCCGGTGGCATACATTACTACCGCCCTGTGTTCTTTGACTACTTTCACCTCTGTGCGGTGTCCTTCTCTTTGCATGGCGGACTTATTGCTGTTCACATGTAAATTCCTTTGCACAAATAATACAGTCTCATGCTATTAAAGATTCTGAGTAGATTATAATAATTGTTTCTCAATGTTTGCAGTACAAAGGGGAGCTTGAGCCGAAGTCCTGATGCAATTTCTCCATTAGTCCTCCCAATGCACCATCAGTCTCCTATGATTTCTCCAATTGCTTCTTGCGTCGGGACACCAACGAAATTAAGTCAAGCGAAAGCAACTCATGAAGCAATAATGACACTGCTGATAGAATCTAACCTAAACTTAAAATCCAAACTCACCGAATTCCTACAAATAATGAATAAGTTTGATCTCATCGACTCCTTCAAGTCAAATAATAACAATAAGCTAAATAATTTTGATGACCACTTTAGGATCGCAACTAAAAAGGTAATAAACTGTCCTGCAAACTAAATTACATAGATTAGACGAACTTCCTTGCATGAATTCTGTTGAAATGTTCCTTCTAAGTAATTTGCATTCTGGAGCATTTGAATTTTGAATTGTATTAATTTTTGCTTTCTAAAACAGATTTTTATGCAGAAGCCAGAAGAGTTACTTTCATGGCCTAATGGCAAGGTACTTTTGCAATCTCTTAATGTGCCAATGCACTCACAAAATTCTGTGCCGTCGCAATTGAACGGAACCATTCCTGTGCACCAAACCGAAGACCTTGACACTGAAGACTTTTTAATCCAGGCTCACAAAGATATATCTCAACTTTGTGCTGAAAATATTCTTGTTTGGCACAGGTTTCTGGATTTAGTTATCGGAAAAGAGCCTATTCGGGTATATTTAAGCAATGTTCATCACACAATGCGAACAAAACGTTTCTCTGAAGGATTTTACGTAACAGAAAACCCTTTAAGAGCTGCCTTTACCGCAAAGGACTACACACCTATTGTTGAATTGCTCAAGAAGAGTATTAATTACACGCCCCTCCCTATTGAATGCATTGAGATTGACGGAGACATTAACTCCATTCCTGTAGTTTTTGAAGATCAATTTGCTGGGGGTGTTACTAGCAGTAATTGCCACCCTTTGAGCGCTGTGGATTCATTTTCCTCTCCTTACGTCTCCAATTTCAGGTACTGGAGTAGATTTTTGGACACTCCTTAAATTTTAAAATCGATAGTTTCCTCACATGATATTTCTCGATAAAATTACTATTCATACTACAGAGTGACGCACTAAGAAGGGACTCATCTGAAAAAGGTTTTCTCTTCAGTGAAAGTTTTATACGGTGTTATTTGGTTGGAAGGGAAAGTTACTTTTTCTTGATTCAGTGGAATCTAGTGTCATACTGTAAGAATTTGTTTTATGTCTAGTCAACCCATTTTGTAAAAAAGATAGGAAGGGAAAATCTTGGGCACATAAAATAAGATAAAATTTTTATGGGGGATAGAAAGATCTTTCGGGTGTGCTACTTCTTATAGTCCGGCTTGAAGCATTGTAATTGTAGTCTACTACGTTCATTTTAATGCTTTTATACTTGCTATGCAGTATTAGATTATCTCCTAGCGTCGTTCCCGTTTATGTCCATGTTCGCTATTCAGAATAAATATTGTTCCTTCAAGCACAGAGACATGAGTGGGGGTTCTCTAACAGAACTCTCTTGTTAGTTTATTTATGGTTGTGGTAGAGGAGAATGCGGATAAAGGGATAAGGAGCTGAGAGAGAGATCCACTAGATAATATGTTACATACACAGGAAGAATAAACATTCATCTTCGGGATTATTTTAAGTATTTATTTGCCTTGAAAGTTTTACTCATTGAGTGTGGAGTGCAGAGGCCAGAACGCATAACTCTCGCCCACTCCGATAGTAATAAGGAAGCAGAGCACGAGCTAGGATGTAAAGATAAGACTAAATAATTGGATTTAATTAAAATTTAAAGGGATTATTTATTTAAAGCAGTCAGTCCCTGAAGGACGGCCAGGTCTCAACAACAGAATGCAGTTGTGGAATAGCAGATCTTTTGAATTCGCGTAGTAGTACAAATATCTCTATAACCAACCTATCCGCAGCCTCCACAATGTCCAGTCAACCCCTGAAGACCAAATCCAGTCAAACAAAAACCAACAAGCCGCCATGCCACTCCAAAAGTCTCGACCTTCTCAAAGTAAACATAATGGCTACCAAATCGTCTAGCTAATTCACAGACTACTTTTGTGTAAGGTATCTTTAATTGCCCATGAATTGTTTATTTAGGCTACGTCAGAATTGCCTCGGTTGAAAATCCCTTCTGCTACGTCTTCTCCGAAAGAGAAGATGTATAATAACAGCCCTCCTATACAGATTAATGGCAAACTGACTCTGTACAAGGAAGTGAAACCAAAATCCGTCGAAAGCACGGATGACATTGCCGCAGCCGAATTTTTACGGGTGGCAATGCAATGTACATTGCTAAGTCATGAGCAGCAGGCGGGATTGGATCAATCGTTATCCGGCCATTTACCTGTGTCGGTAAGCATTTTCGTTAGGTTATTCAGGCCCAATCCTCCTCAACTCTATTTTTGGAAGAACATTTATGACTGAAAGTTTTAAAGTGCCACTGCATTATCCAGTCTGACTATAGATATATACTAAAGTTCAAAAATGTTTATTTTTTAGACTCTGCCGAGAAGACACAGTAGCAGCGTCCGGAAATTGACAAATTCTAGTCTGGTCATAAGGAAGTACTCTTCTACTCCCTTGTTGAATCAAATGAAAGACAATTTGGTGTCAATTGATGCAGAAATGACAACTTCAGAGGAGTCTGGATGGGTTGGCTCTGGATCGAATTCCAGGAGGAGCTCTGATGACATTTCTTCAAGTGACGGTTGGCACACTTACATTTTCATGAACCTTTTCCTGCATCTGTACTCATTGCTGTTTATAATTTTATAAAAGCAACGTACATAAATGTTATGACAGAGATCAACAATGTGGCATCTCATGAAACGACTTTAGACGGTGCGGAGACACGTCCATCTGAAGAGTCGACAGATGTTGTTGACCCTGCAAAAGTACTTCTAGTCACGGAAATCCCCCCTCCTGCAGAATTTCAGGATTTGTCTCCCAGTAATTCTACAGATACAAAGAGTTTCCGAAATTTAAATAAAATTAAGCCCCCAGAGGAATTCCGGGATCCGGCACCGTGCACGCATCAGCAGCTGCTGGAAATAATCGACAAGCTTCCTCCTGTCCTTCTACCCCTCCCTCTCCCTCCTCCAAGCCCTGACATTATTAAACCCAAATTCGGCAGCTTACAATACAAGAGATATTCATCCGTGGAGAGCAGTCAGCAAGCAAATAATGGTCCCGTTGGAAATTCAGATTTGAGATCGTCTACCAGCGGCTTCTCCTCCGACACTAATAATGGAGGTTCGTCCTTTTGCCTTGATACATGAAAGCAGCGCAGAGGATTTATCTTCACCAGCACATAACTTTATGCTCATAATATTGATCTAACAATATTTAGGTCGGAGATTGAGTGCTGACAACTGCTGTAACTGCATGGCTCAGAGTCACCACGGGGCATCTCGTATTCAATTTCAACAGAACAAGCAAGCTAGCAAAAAAGCCCAATCGAATTTTCTGGGAGTTGGAGGCATGAGCTCCATTCCATATTTCATTATACCCGATGAGTTGAGGATCTTTCATCCTAAAGGACTCCATTTAATTATTTGTGTTCATGGTCTTGATGGCTCTTGCCATGATCTCAGACTCTTTAAGATTTACCTTGAAGTCTCTTTACCTGGGCAGAACGTCCATTTTCTTATGTCGGAAAAGAATCAGGTGAGCCATTAGCGAATGAATTATTACTTCTGTCTAATTTCTCATTTACTCATACAAGGACAGT